>CM076572.1:1108449528-1108735051 GCA_034641835.2 Pinus albicaulis | reverse complement strand
AATTCCCATCACCTAGGCGGGAGGCTGATTGGTGGTGCCACCACAATTAAAAAAATGTTTTTCTTTAATTTATTTTTTTAATTTTAATAATTTATTTTTTTAATTTGATTTATTTTTTTAATTTTTAATTTTTAGTTTTATTTTTAATTCATAACATATTATTATTATTATTATTATTTTTTAATTTTTAATATTTTTTTTTAATTTGATTTTTTTCTTTTTGGTTTTTTTTTTTTTTTTTTAATTTTTTAATATTTTTTTTAATCTATTTTTTCTTTAATTTTTTGTAATTTAAATTTAATTTTTTTTAATTTTTTTTTTTTTTTTGGTTTTTTAAATTTTGTTTTTAAATTTAATATTTTAGATTAATTATTTTTTAAAATTTAAAATTTATTTATTAAATTTATTAAATTTTAATTTAATTTAATTTTTTTTTAATCTTTTAGTTTATTTAGTTTTTCATTTTTAAAATTTATAAATTGTTTCTTTAAAAAAAGAAGAAGTAAATGTACAGATATTTGGTTTTTAATTATTTGCACGTGGTTTTTTTCATTTTTTTTTTGTTTTTTAATGATAGTTTTTTTTTTTTAATTCTTTTATTTTAATTTTCTATTTCAATTTTAAATTTTGTTTTTTTTTTAATTTGTTTTTTTGGTTAATTTTAAAATTTGTATTTTTTTTTCTTATTGTTATTATTATTTTTTAATTTAAATTTTTAAATTTAATTTTTTCTTTTTTGTATTTTAATTTTTTTTATCTAAATTTTAATTTTAATTATTTTTATAGTTTATATTTTAATTATTTTTTTAAATTATTATAACTTAGAAAAAAATGTTTCTGGTATTTTTTTTTTAATTTTTTTGGTTAATTTTTGTTTTTTTCTTTAAATTATGTGTTTTTTTTTCAAATTTTTTCATTTCTTTCGATATAATTTTCGAATATTTTTGTTTTTGTTTTTTTTTTTTTAATTTATTTTTGTTTTTATGAGCTTATTTTGTTTTTTTTTTGCATTTTTATTGGTTTTTTTTATTGTTTTTATATATATATTTTTTATCTAAGTTTTTTGTTTTATTACCAACATGAAAATCACCACTCTAAAAAAAAAAAGGTTGACGTTGCATCAATACGTTTCAAAATTAGCATGAAAATCACCGCTCTAAAAAAAAGTTGATGATGCAACAATATGTTTCAAAATTAGCATGAAAATCACTAACATTTTAAAACAAATATTCATACTTCATAAATAAAAATATTAGAGTGTCAAAAATGTGCACAAAAAAGGGGGTGATTCTGCATCACCACTTTTCAAAATCGGGTGCTTTTTATGCTACCAAAAAAAAGTAGGTAATAGTGCGGTTACCTATTTCATCGATAACAGTGTTCTCTAGTAGACAACTCCAACATTGCAGAACAACTCACCCCAACAAAGTTAAACCCAAACTGAATTGAACAAGCCACCACAGTTTTTATCATGGACATGCAAATTAGGAACACTCGCCAATAGAATATCCAACTATATCGGGTTTTCAAAGTTAGCCAACTCCTGCATCAAGGCAAGTGGTTCACCAGGGACCAAGTTCAGCAAAAATTTCCTCGTCTCATGGAGGAACTCAACGAAATGGAGAACACTGCTTCCTAAGGGGGGAGGAATGATCTAGGTGTATATTGGTGGTCACCCGCCTATTCCACTTGGGGCCCCACCATTGTCTCTTTTAGCTTTTCAGTTTCGGCACAACTTTCTATTTTTATCATTTTTTCAGGTCTTGAACTTCTAGATTCGTTTTGAGGCCCTAAATGACATTTTTTGGGAAAACCGGGAGAAACATTGGTCCATGGACTGATGTATCTCATATCAAATGTTTTATTCCTTGAATAGATCTTTATAACAAGATATGGTGTGCGTCAAACGAAGATCGTATGCCAAAGTTGCATCCGTGGGATGTTGAAACACCAATTTACCAAAATGGGGCCCATAGTTTTGGCACTTCGTCTCCTAGGGTTAGGCTTTTGGATGTTTAGGGTTTTCCATCATTTCTCAATAATAAATAGGCCCTCGAGCCTCATTGTAACACATTTCAGAGGCCTGTAGCCGCCACATCTCTTCTCAGAGATAAGCTACCAATGCCCTAGCTAGTTTATTTCCATTCTGTCTATAATAAAATTTCAGTTCTTTGATATTAGTGAAATGAAGTGTTATTTCCGCTGCATATTTGTATTTATGGTTATATATGTATGATGTTGTGTTCCTGCATAAATATGGATTAGACTGCTTCAAGTTCCAATATGATTTTTCCTTCCTCATCAAATCCGGCAACATTGTTTGAACCTGAAATTTGTCACCTATAACCTTCTTTAAGCATGAAACATCGAAAACTATATTCAGTTGAGAAGAGGCAGGAATATTCAATTTGTATGCCATAGTACCAATATTTTGCAAAACCTTGTAAGGACCATACCTTGGCGATAATTTATTATCCTTCTTAGCTTGCTTGAGGGACATTTATTTCTTTTGTTTTAGCCGTAAAAATACCCAGTCTCCTACATCAAAACTTATCTCACTGCGATGTTGATCTACCTGTTTCTTCATTCGATTTTGTGCCAAATTTAGGCTATCATTTAAGAGTTGGAGAACTTGTTGTTCATGCTCGATGTGATTTTCCACTGCTTGAACCTTGGAATTTTCTCTTAAAGATGATGTGATGGATGGTGGATGATATCCATAAAGTCCCATAAATAGGGTGATTTTTGCTGCAGAATGGAAGGGAGTGTTATACCACCATTCAGCCATAGGTAACCACTTGACCCATTGTGTTTGTTTATCAAATGAAAAACAATGAAGATATCCTTCCAAACATTTGTTCACTATCTCAGTTTTCCCATCATATTGAGGATGATAAGATGATCTATGAACTAGTTGATTACCTAAACAAGAAAATAATTTCGTCCAAAAATTTCCAGTAAAATGGGATCCTTTTCTCTTACAATAATCTTTGGATTTCCATGTAGCTTTTGAATTGTTTCCATAAATGTAGTAGAAATTGTACTTGCTTTAAATGGATAAGATAATGCACAAAAGTATGCATACTTGGGAAGTCTATCAACTACCACCATGATGACACTCTTTCCTTCAATCTTAGGTAAAACTGTGATAATATCCATTGAAATCTCCTCCCAATATTGACTTGCAATGGACAAACGTTGTAGAAGACCCTGGGTCTTAATTGTCTCAGCTTTATTTTGTTGGAAAACCAAACATTCTGCCACAAAATTTTGAATAACAGATTTAAGGCCATCCCAAAAAAAATTCTTTCTTCACCTTATGGTAAGTTTTTAAAAATTATGAGTGTCCTCGTAACAGAGAAGTGTGCAATATCAAAAGAATATTTTGTTTTAGTTGGGAATTATTACAAAGATATAAGTGATATTTGTACCATAAGGAATCATTTTTACAAATAAATGTATCACATGTACTAGGATTGTTATCACCATAATTTGTTTTTTTTTCTAAACCTTGAAAGTTTAGTTTGTTTCTGGTTATGGTGTTAAATGGGGCTTGAGTCATTTCATTCTTAAAGGGGTAAGTGATAGGGTTTGAAGTCTTCAAAGTATCATTTTCATTTCCAAATAAATTTTAAAAGTCTCATTTCATGGTTTAAAGGTCCCACATCCATTTAGAAGTCATGTTTTTAACCTTTGAATTTTTTTTTTGCAATAAGCCACGAAACCACACTTTCATAGCGCAGCCAGTTGAAAAAACCAGTTTTGTGCTACGAAAGCGCTCCTATTTTCGTAGTGCATATCCCCGAAAATGCACTAAGCGCGCTACGAAAGTGCGGATTCGTAGGGAAGTCACATCAAATCATAAAATTAGTCAGAATTCGTTAGGTTTTCATCATTAGGAGTTAGTTAAGCGTCATTTCCAAAACGTGTAGCCATTCAAACTCATCATTGCAATCATAGAGGTCTCATTTATGAAAGGCAAGTTCAAATTTGAAAGGGCTGGTTACTTATTCCAGTTTTCATGAAAAACACTTCAACATATCTTTTTCAAGTGTTAAGCTTATGGTCATCTTACACCAAAGCTTTCCTCATCCATTATCAGGTGAGGTTGACAAGCGAGGCTGATTGTTCTATCAAGCGAGGCTAATTTTTTTGTGATGCAGGAGCATTAAGCTCAGAAAATTCTGTGTATTTTATTAGACATAGGGGTCTTGTGTTTTTTATTCACTAATGTAATTATTAATGTTTTGAGTGGTTTTAAATATGAATTAATTAATTATTGAGAGAAATTTGCAAATGTTCCCGAATGATTGGAGAACATGAGAGAAGTAGGACAGCTGAGATTCCATAGGGAATGAGAGATTTGAGAATTAATTGTAAATATTAAGTTAGAAGTGGTTTCATGATTTTAGGGGATTAGAGAGGATCCTTAGGGATAAAGGATAGATTTTAGGACTTAGAGGATTTTGAGAAATTTGTTGAACAAGTTAAGGATCTAAACCGGAATTAGTGATAGAATCCATTTGTATAAAGTATAAGCCTGAAGGCATAGAGAAAAAAACTCAGAATTAGAGTAGATTTTTAGACAGACAAGGTTTTGTTGTTGTAAGCCTATAGGAAAATTTGACAGAAAGGCCATTGATCAGAATATCAGGCCAGAGAGGAAATATTTTGTAATTAATTTGTTATAGATATACGGAGAAATTTGATTCTGAATTAGGGAATTATGCATTGATGGATGAGTTATGAATTGTAAGTGAGATTGGAAAATCAAATCAGAGGATAGGACTGAAAATGTGATTGGGCTTATATGAGCTCTATGAAATTCAAATACGAAAATAATTGAAATTTAGAAATTTCAGTCATTGTAGATATGAGCTAAAAATCTTAAGAATCCATGAAATTGTGTGTTCTTAATAGGTCATCTTTCAATTTCTAATTCTATGCAGAATTGTGTATATATTTGAGAAGAAGTAACAGGTGCAAATTAAATTTCCCAGAGCTGAAATGGAGTTGGGATAGAGTGGAAATCGAATTATGCATGTTTGAATGTGAATTTCGAGGTTGGAAGGGATCCTGTGAATATGGAGTGATTATGTGTAAGGGAAAATAAAGGAGTATCGACTTAATGAAGAGAGAGCACAGTGGATCATATTAGTGAAATGATTTGATCCGTGAAAGGGCAATCAGTAATTGATGCCTGAAAACTGTGAATTTATGGCTCATAGGAATTGTGTCAAGAACGAATGTGGAACCATGAGTAAATGGAAAATGGAACAGTGAAGATGGGTTTGAAAACTGGAAATGGGTTTTCGCACGACTTTTAGTTAGTAAGTGGTAATTTCTTGAGTGAACGCAATAGTAGTTAGAAAGTGACACGTTGAAATTAAAAATCGGCTATTTCGCATGCATAAGAAATGTTAAATAGTGTGGAAGTTTATCAACGAGATTCATCAGATGTATGGAGTGCTAAGATCGACGGTGTAAAAGGTATGTGAAATAGCATGGCTGATTAATATATATATAGTGGCACTTTAATTTAACCCAAGTGCGAAATGAAAGTGTGGTCTCGAAATTATATGGTATTTATCCAAAGTCAATTGCATAGATTGATGTGATTAAGAATGGGTATTTTATATGGTTGATAGTCACAATTATTAAGAAAGCTTCCGTGTGAGAATTCGGGTTGATGTGCATATGGATATGCATTAATAAATTGAAGGTGCATAAATAATCACAATTAAGAATTTGATAAAGTGGATATGATTGGTAATTTGGGTTTTAAACCAAAGTTCAAAGAAATTGTCAAAGTGGGTATTTTTTTTATGGTTAGTAACCATAATTATCAATAAATGAAATAACTTTCACCTATGGAGAAGCCTCATTTTTGAGGTTGATAAGATTTTTTTTTACAAGAGATTGGTTTTGGGAATGTCTAATGTGGTAAATGTGGCTTTGGCTGCATCATTTTGAATTCAAGAGAGGCTGATAATCAGATTCTACAGGAAGCAGACATAAATTTCTGAATGCAAGAATAATAGAAGAAAAGAAAAATCACAGGTCAGGGCATTGCTTAAGGTCAGAACCTAAAAGCATAGGTGCCCTAGCTAAAGACAAAATATTGTTATAGGCTTTCAGGAAGGTAGGGTGTTTGAATTTTTGTGAAAAGTTGTAGAGAGGACACAGTCAGGTAACAAAGGAATTTACCTTGCATTTTAGTGGTTCAAACACAAAGATTGGAATATTAAATTTGTCAGTTACTCCTGAGACCATAGCCTTGGTAACTGAGATTCCTAGAGGGCAAGAAACATGGTTTAAGGGTTTTATATTTGACATGGTGGCATGCAAGGTGTTTCTAAAGTGAGAATTCACAGAGATGGATTTAAATACTGCAATTCCCAGGAGCTGCATCAAAGATAGCTATGAAAATCTACTCTTATATATCTAGAGGTATTTTACATGTGAGGGCAGGTATCATAAATTTTATTCATATCATTTTAAACTTCTGTTACACTTTACAGGCATGATATCTTTAGACTTGCCATTTTTCCTGTATAGAAGCATACCTAAGATGGCAAACAAGGTTCGAATGAAATATGAAGGGTGTGAAACTTCTCTATTTCACCATGGTCTAATCAGACTGATGGTATTAAATTAACTCCAAAATATTAACACATAATGGTTATCATTTTTACTTTTATGTGGATTTGGAGTAGAAGCTCAAACTACAGGCAGTAGCCCTAACGCAAAAGAAACTCCACCAACAGAATCCAGCAAGCCTGTAGTGACAAGGACAAAAAGGTTTGTCAAGTTAAAACCTAGGAAACAGGTGAACTAATAGGTAGGAAATACATCAGTTGTCATTAAAGAAACTCCTCAATCTGCAAAATAAAGGTTAAATGAATTGAAGAAATTTCACAGAAACAGTCAGCTGATAAACAAGTTCAACAGAGACTGACTAGGAGTCAAATTGAAAAATCAAAGGGGAAAGCAGTGTTTTCAGGAACAAGTGGCAGTCCAATTTTAAAGGGAAATTTAGATGATATATTGCAAGACATATACATAGAAGAGTCCCATTTGGTACATCTAACTTCATTAGAATTGATGAAGATAAACATAAAAAGATGAATTCATCTAAAAAGTTGGAGTTCAATGATGAGGATGCAGCATTTGTCTTCAAGGATAGGAAGCCTGTAACCATACAGTCAAAGAAACTGAAAGAGCTTAATGCTGAGCTAGAGAAAACAGAGGAATCATCTACAGTTCATGAAGAATTTATAGATCTTTCTTCACCTATACCAGAAAAGGCCAAAAACAGAGTATTCTCCACACAAACAGAAAAAATCAGTTATGAAGAGATGGAAGAAAAGTTGAAATCAACCAATCATGGAATTGTGGGATCAAAGAAGAGAGCTAGAAAGCATGCTATTGAAAAAACAAGTTTCAAGAGGATGAAAGCCCTCTGGGAAGGTGATAAGGTTTCTAAAACAGAAATAATTAACAGTGAAGCACAATATTTCACTTGGATTGTACCAGCCATAAAAGAAGCAAGATTTGTGAGGGTTATGAATACTCATTTGAGGACCAGCAACAGGAGACTAAGGAGACAGGTTGAAGACTTAGAAATCCAGCTAACAAGATCTTAAGAAAAGCTAATGCAATAGTGAAACAGGGTAATGGAACAGTGCAGAAAAATGATAAAATTTAAATCGGTTTTTCATTAAGGTGAAGACCAATTTTGATAATAATCATATTTTTGAGGTTAAGTTACTATGTTTTTTGATAAAAATATTAGTCCTTGTGAATTTTAAATATCCTCAACTTAAAAATTTCTGAAGACTGCTTTTAAATAAGCCTACACAACAGTTTCGTAGCACACTACGAAACTACTGAAGATGACTTTTTGCACTTTTACATATGAATTTTGGAGATAAGGTTGATGGGTTTTGAGTTTAAATGTTGTTGCTGAAGCATGGAGATTACGGGTGAAGGTTCAAATCGTAAAACATGAGAAAAATGGTTAAAGGAAAGTTTTTACAATTACCTACAAACTGTGATACGAAAATAGGCTACTTTCGTAGCGCAAGCATATTTTATAGTCTTCTACACTATTTCAGAGATTTTTCTTTGCACAGGTAGAATACTAAAGGTTTTAAGGAAATTATTGACACATGTGACACATATGAAACTAAGCTATCTATGTTAAAAAGTGCTTGAAGATGAAAATGGAGGTTAAGGGCTAAAAAGTAAGAAACCTATCTCCTGATTTTTAGGACAGTTTTTGGCATCGTCAACAAGATTACCTCAATGGTGGAAGCATCATCAAAGTTCGAATTCATGGGATTTCAGCTGTCAAAGGAAGTATTAAAGTTTAGATAAGGTTGTTGCAAGCATATTTAGGTGTTTCACTCATATTAGAACTAGGACTTTTTAAATGCAGTAAAGCTGTTACTTTGTAATTAATGGCACGTTTAAGATTAGGAAAGGTGTCAAAATAAGTGAATTTGAATTCTCTAGTGGAGGATCAAGGAATCCTAGATTGTAAATGCTCTATATAGAGCATGAGATTTAATTCATAAGGGTTGGGCATTTTCATTAGCAATTGATTATGTTATTGTAGTTAACTGTGTCTTTTTCAACTTAATACAGGGATCCGTTTTGACAACTCAAGATTCATATGGAGTATATGTGTATCATCTTTCTATGGCCTTCCTCAATTATCTATTTGTAGTAGTATTTGTATGTGTTACCTAGAATTCATTTGACAATGCTATAACTTCCTTCACATGCAAATATATTGTGTTTTTCACTGTGTTACTGTTGTATTCATTAACCTAGACTCCAAGTGCCTTGACTTCCATGCTTAATAGATTACAATGTTTTGGTTGAAGATTATCTTGACTCCATAGCCCAATGAATGTTTGCTAATCTATGATACAACTAGTTATACATTTTTATCCTTTTATTTTAGAGTTAGCCATCTATTCATTAATAAAAAATCATAAACCTTTTAGAGAGCCCTCTCAGGTTGAGGAGGCTAAGCCTCAGCCAAATTCATTAACCTAGACTCCAAGTGCCTTGACTTCCATGCTTAATAGATTACAATGTTTTGGTTGAAGATTATCTTGACTCCATAGCCCAATGAATGTTTGCTAATCTATGATACAACTAGTTATACATTTTTATCCTTTTATTTTAGAGTTAGCCATCTATTCATTAATAAAAAATCATAAACCTTTTAGAGAGCCCTCTCAGGTTGAGGAGGCTAAGCCTCAGCCAAAATATTGGTATAACAGATTTACATGAAATGTACTCGGTGAGCAGCTTATCAGGGTCAGATTTTGTAATAGCAAGGATCTTGTTGCAACTTTTGAATGAGTGTCCACACTTCTTCATCCTTCTTCCATTCATCCCTTTCTTCAGTTATCCAATCTGGTTGGATAATATAAATGGCACAAAGAAATTCTTCCACCTCTTCATCATTTCTTGAGAGTGAATCTGCAACAACATTTAGCTTCCATTTTTTGTAGATTATTTCAAAGTCATAACCCAACTTCTTTGTGACCCATTTTATATTCTCTTCTAAATATAGTCTTTGTTCCAAACATTATTTAAGACTATCATGATCATTTTTTACCTTGAAGTGTCTTCCCATTAGGTAAGGTCGCCATTTCTTTAGTGCATGTAGTATTACCAACATTTACTTCTTATAAACAACTTTTTGTAAATACTTTCCTTTGATTGAAAAACTTTCAAAATAAATGGTTCTTTCTTATTTCATTAAAACGACACCAATTCCATTTCCTAGGGCATTACATTCCACAATAAAGGATTTTGTGAAGTCTCACGTATCTAATACCGGTGCCAGGAACATTGCCTCTTTAATATGTTAAAAGGCCTTAGTTGCTTCAGGAGTCCATGAAAATGCATCTTTCTTCAATAATGTTATTAGAGGTGTTTCTATTCTCCCATAATTCTTAACAAACTTGTGATAATACCCTGTTAACCTGAGAAATCCTCACAACTGCTTTATGGTTGTGAGGACTTTCCATTCCTTAGTGGATTTAATATTGTTAGGGTGTACCTTAACAACCTCGTTAAATACAATATGACCCAGATATTCCATCTCTTGTACTCCAAAGAAACATTTGGAGTTTTTTCATATAATTGTTTCTCCTCCAATAGTTTTAACACCTTGTCAACACGTTGAACATGATCCTTCCAAGACCTACTATAGATTAGTATATCATCACAAAATACTAACACAAATTTTCAAAGGAAAGGTTTTAAAATGGAATTCATCGAACCTTGAAATGTAGAAGGTGATTGGTAAGGCCAAAAGGCATGACCAAAAATTCATAATGACCCTCATGAGTTTGAATGATGTTTTCGAAATATCTTCAGTCTCAATTCTAATTTGATGATATCCTGAACGAAGATCCAACTTGGTAAAATAAATTTCTCCATGTAATTAATGCAATATTTCATCAATGAAAGGAATGGGAAATTTATCTTTAATAGAGAGCTTATTGAGCTCCCTATAATCCAGGCACATGTGTCATGATCCATCCTTCTAGTGCAACAATAATAATGGAGCAGAGAAATAACTTTGACTAGGTTGAATTATACCAACCTCTAACATTTTTGCAATAATACGTTCAATTTCTCCCTTTTGGACATAAGGATATCTGTAAGGCCTGATATTTGGAGGAACACTTCCTGGAATCAAGTGAATAGCATGATCATGATCATGAATAGGTGGGAGTCCTTTGGGAGATTCAAACACCTTGGAATTATTGTCCAAGAATTTTTAGAGATCTGGAGAAATATATGATTTTGATGTTGGAACTTCTAGTGAGCATAATTTTGCAATTACGCCTTGTTGTTCTTTATTAAGAAGCTTTGTCATGACATTAGAGCTTATTATCTTTCTCAGATTCCCTACGATACTTCGTAATTCAACTTTCTTTCCTTCCAAAAAAAATTCAAGAAAAGTTCTTGAAAATTAAAAGCTACTGTCCCCAAATATTGTAACCATTGTACTCCTAGTACAACATCAACACCTCCCATTGGAATGGAAAGCATTGGAATATTCAATACATATTACCCGATGGTTACGTTGATATTATGGAATTTTTCAGAGAAACATATAGCTCATCCATTTGCAACCATCACTTGACATTCTAGTGCTGGGTATAAGAAGCAATTCAATTCCTTGGCTACCTTACAATGAAAAAAATTTATGGGTACTACCTGAATCAATCAAAACTATTACCTTTTTCTTCTTGATATGTCCTTCTATATTGAGAGTTTGAGGAGTGGTAATTCCTTCCAATGCATTACACGATATGGTTGGAATCATTTATTCTTTCTCTAGGGTTGGTTCTTGGTGTATATTCTCTTCTTTTGAAGTTTCTTGTTCATTTTATTCCTCCTCTTCACAATCTATATAAAATAATTTCTTCTTAACACACTTATGACCTTTAGTGTATTTGCTATAACAACTGTACCAAAGCCCTTTTTCTCCTTTTTCTTCCAATTTTTGTGGTGTCAACCTTGTAGGTTTTGGAAGTCTAAGAGTAGCAACACTTCCATTTTTATAGATGTGAGTGGTAGGCTTTGTTGTCGCCATAAATTTTACATTCAATTTTTCTTGCCAACCTGAATTTATTCTCCAATGAATCAGGTTCCCAAAGGTGAACCTCATGTTGGATGTTATCCTTTAAACTCCCTATGAATACATCAATCCTGTGTTCCTATAGAATATCAGTTACCCTTATATTCAATTTTTGAAGTCCTCAATGTGCTCCACCATTGAACCCTTTTTTTTGATATTTATCAATTGGATAAAGAAGGTGTTTCTCCTTGTATCCTCATAATGTGCTATCATTTCCTCCGTAAAAATTGACCAAGTGACAATTTTTTTACAGGAGCAAAGCCATCGATACCATATAAATGTATTTTTTTCTAAATATAAAGTTGAAATGTGTACCTTTTGTTTTTTTTTCACATTATTGAGATCAAAATATTTCTCCATCTGTAGTATCCATGTTAAGGGATCCTTGCCCTCAAACTTCCTCATTTTGATCTTTGGAATATTGTGGGTCTTCAATCCAACATTAGAGTTTATGAAATCACTATTAAAATTTATTTTTTTCTCATCATGAGCTTCCTCTACTATATTTTCTTCATTAGGAATAATTTCTTGTATCAAAATTTCCAAACCTTCCTTCAAACCTTCCATGCCTACTTTTATATAATTCTTCATGTCTTCCATTGTTTCTTCCATGTCTTCCATGCCATTCTTAAAACCATCCATCTTAGCTTCCACACCTTTCTTCAAAACATCCATATTAGCTTCCACACCCTTCTTCAAACCATCCATATTAGCTTCCATGTGTTTCTTCAAAATTTCCATTTCATTTTTTATTGCTCTTTGCGAGAGCGAAATTTGGTGCACTTGCTCTTGTAATTTTGAATTATCATGTTGCACTTCTTCCTCTTCATGAGTCATAGTATAGTATTATGAGGGCTTAATTTGTGTTGAATTCTTTTTAGGGGGGATTTGAGAACCCAATACTAATATATATGCTTCAATATGCCCTTGGAATCACTTCATACTGATTTTTCAAACAAGACTTAATGCAATTCGAAAACAAAATACACATATTTTTCTTGATTTTGAGGATCTAAATATTGAAACTGATGTATCTTTGTAATTTCGGATCCCTGAGATTATATCTTCAGTCCTGTAGTATCCCTCTTAATATTCTTTCCAATGCCACAAGTATGACCTGATTTGGATTATTCAAGACAAAGTTATGACCAATATCCCACAATGACCCAATTATGGATTGTTTTAGCAGAGTGAACTTGTAGGACATGTGACATGTCACTTTTTACTCCTTCATCTATGAAATTAATACTTAGTAAAATACAGTCCATTTACTTTCGGCCACTTTTTACAAAATTCAAATCTGACGCTCAAAGAGAGAGTTATGATGATTTTCCCAAGGTCGTTGCTTTTAGATGAAATTCGAGAGCCTAAAAAAACCCTAACTTCCACAAATCATATCTCTAAAAATTTGCAAACCAAGATCTGAAAAATTTACATGAAGTTTTTTAGGATTTCTTCGAAATGGGTTTTTCGTTTTAGCGTCTAAACCCTCGTAGCAAAAACGTTTTAGTAAAAATTCAATGATGACTTGTTTGAAGCAATGAAAACCTAGAATCCAAACCTTTGATACCAAATGTTATGAAAAAAAACTCCAAATAGAAGAAAAGAGAGATAAACACATTAGAAATAAGCCACTTTGAGGGGGAAACCTCCTTTACATTACATAAATGAACAATTCTTGGATGATACAAATGAAAAAACCTCCTTTATATATATAGGAGTCCATGGGGTCACAATATAATCATAGCTGAGCTAACATTAATAATGTAAGGGCACAATAATAATAATATGGGGGTTACAGGTGTACAAAAATAACAATAAGGGGGCTAAACTAACAACAACAATGGACTACACTAGTAATATAGGGACCTAACAAAAAGTGATCACTGTCGCCATGCAACATCCCATTTCAAAGACAATACATTGTAAAACCCACAAGAAGAAACTTTGAACCCAGTGCCCTATTTGTCAAATTTCTTTGACGCTTTCTCTTTGACATTTGAAATCTCTTGCATTGGCATCTTGTTCGCACCACTATCTAACAATGATGTATGCTACTGCAAACTTACCTCATCTTGTTTACCTATTTTAGGAGGAAACATGTTAGACTCCTGAAACATCTTATCACAAGCATTATTAACCTCAATGAAATCATTTTTTTCATTCAATGCATCTCCTTCAAAGGCTTCATTCACAACATCCTGATGCTTGAACATTAACAGAGAAATTGTTTGACTAAAATTAACAATTCTCTTCATTTGTCAAGCATGCATAAGAGATCAATTCATCTTCTTACTATGCACTCTAACAATGTACTTAATCCCATTCTTGAACCAGTGATACTTATTCTCATGGAGATTCAATATTGATCTCCTATCATAAAGACATGGGCTACCTAAAACAATACCAGAAATATCAAGCGGAACAACATTAAGTTCAACTTCAACAAGAAATTTTGTAGTGATTGGAAATCTAAGTATGCACTTCCTCATCACCTACAAATTTGCATTCTTACATATCCAATCCAAAGGATACAGTCTTGGATGAGGAATGGTCTCTAAATTGAACTTCTTGACTAAGTCTTATAAAATAAGATTTTCTTGTGAACCACTTTCAAATAGGTTGTCAATCTTGGTATGCTTTGAAATAAATCTAACATGGAAAATCTCAATTCTTGTTTCATCATCTTGAGTACTATTGAGAAAACTTGAAGAAATAGTACTTGCAATGTCCCTGCCTTTCAAACCCATTATGGTGATATGTGTTTTATCTCTAGAATTAGAATCTAAATCACATGTTATTTTTGCAGTTGTCTTATCCTTCTCCTTGTTATTTTTTGACGTTTGCTCTTTGACCTTTGCAATCTCTTGCATTGACATATTGTTCACACCATTGTCTAACAATGATGTATGCTACTGTAAATTTACCTCATTTTTTTACCTATTTTAGGAGGAAACATGTTAGACTCTTGAAAAATATTTTTACAACCATTAGTAACCTCAATGAAATCATTTTTTTCATTGAATGCATCTCCTTGAAAGGCCTCATTCACAACATCCTAATGTTTGAACATTAACAAAGAATTTTTTTGACTAACATTAACAATTCTCTTCATTTTTCGAGATGCATAAGAGATCAATTCGTCTTCTTACTATGCACTCTAACAATGTACTTAATACCGTTCTTGAACAAGTGATACTTATTCTCATGGAGATGAAATATTGATCTCCCATCATAAAGATATAGGCTACCCAAAACAATACTAGAAATGTCAAAAGGAACAAAATTAAGTTCAACGTCATCAAGAAATTTTGTAGTGATTGGAAATCTAAGTATGCACTTCCTCATCACCTGCAAATTTGCATTCTTACATATCCAATCTAAAGGATACAGTCTTGGATGAGGAATGGTCACTAAATTGAACTTATTAACTAAGTCTTCTAAAATAAGATTTACTTGTGAACCACTATCAAATAGGGTGTCAATCTTGGTATGCTTTGAAATAAATCTAACATGGAAAAGTCAATTCTTGTTTCATCATCTTGAGTACTATTGAGAAAAATTGAAGAAATAGTACTTGCAATGTCCCCACCTTTCAAATCACATGTTTTTAAGCTTGTTGGGTCTCATCTCTGGATGAAGTTTCAAGCAATGATCTTCATCATGCCCATATTTGGAATAATGTTTGCATGTGAGTTTTTCTTTCTCCATATTGATGGAATAATTCTTCTTACCTTTACCCTTGAACTTAACCTTTCCTTTCTCTCGAGACTCAAAGGTATCTGCAATTGTCTCCTCTGAAACATATTTCCATCTTGCCTCTAGATGTGTGGTTTGAACAAAAAATTCATCTAAATTTGAATGATTAAACATGAGAGTAACATGTGTTAGCTAATTATGAAAACATCCAATGTATTTTAACAAAGTTTCTTGAGATGTCAAATCTACACCCAAAATTAGTGCTCTTCTCCTAAACTATTGAGTATAGCTTTGCACACTTTGTCATTTACCTTGCCTAAATTTTTGTCAATACATTATAGTCTTTTGCATGTATTCTAATGGGTAAATTTTTTTGAACCCTTAGTTAAACTGAGAGGGGGGGGGGGGGTGAATCAGTTTAACACATTCATGGACTTTTAAACTTTTCTTTTTAAACTGATTTACACTTTGTATACTCTTCACATCATCATTTTTTGATCATCTTAATATACAATGGAGCAACAATCATAATAACTGAGTAGCAGGTATTAAGCAGAATAAATACAGAGAATCAACACATAATCATCATGCATATAGACAACAGGTATAAGTGGAAACCCATAAAGGGAGAAAAACACATCTTATTATTGTTGTGATGCAAAGGCAAGCTCCAACTCCCTGTCACCACTGATCTTCTGTAGGCTCCAACCTATAGGAGGGTCCTACCTCAATTATGCAAGCTACAACTTGCAAGGAAGCTCCAACTCCCATCAATTTTATACAGGAACCAACGTATAGGAGGCTTCTACCTCAGCCAGCTACAACTGACTTCCATCAAGCTACAACTTGATAGGGAAGCTTCAACTTCCTCACTCTTTCAAAAGAAAACACTTACTGATTTACCTTGGATATCAGCTCTATTTTGTTCCTTCATCACTGCTGTCCACCAACCTTCATTTCTGACTTATATCTTCTCTGATTCTTCATAGCATTTCTATCTTCTCATCCTTCTTGTTATCCTCTATCTTCAATTCTACATACTCTTCATTTATTTGTTCTCTAACCTCTCTATGCATATCAATGTGATATCATTTATAGAGTTCTCCTCATGAATATTTGTATTCCACCTGGAATTCGAGGTGAACAGCCTTGACTATTTGACTTTTGCCTTCTCATTTCTCTATCTAGCATATTTAGAAAAATATTACAAGTGTATACATTTCAACATTTCAGTGGGATATTTCTTTGCCTCCGAAGACTTTCCTTTGCATCAAAAACAATATAAAATCAATAAAACATTTACATTTTTCAGTTAGAATACAGATTTCAAATCCACCCATTTAGTTTTGGATCACTGTGTGTTTGTCTTTTCTTATAATTTCTCTTTCTTTTCTAGTTTTGAATATTTCTCCTATTTTCCATGCTTGTAGAATGCATTTCCCCACTTATGTTACAACTCTGGCATCTTTATCAAAATTCGCAGTATTTTACATTGCAGAAGTTCTTCATATGGTTTAAAACTACTTCAACGCATTTATAATGTTCTTCTATAAAAAAACTCAAACAACTCTCAGCATGTACCTAAAACCTTTTTAACATAGAAAATATCCTTTCGGGCCCACTTGCCGAAATTTTTCTCTATTTTCCGATGCGATGAGCCTCCTCCGATGATTTACGATTGCGATTAATCGTAATCGCAAACTTCAATAACATGTTCCACTACTCTGCCTTTACTCCGATGCGATGGCCCCACACTGCACAGATATATGTATATACATTGTTTCATATATACTTGTAGCTTTACTTTTTATTTATTCATAATTTTTGGTTAAAGATCTCGGAGTAAACATGCATTAAAATTTTTATTTTTACATGGGGGCCCATACTTTTCCTATAAGTTTAATTACGCATATTCATATGAACATCAACCTTTAGTCAATTGAACGCTGGCCCACTTTGTTGCCCTTAAAGCCGAAACTCAAACACATAAAATCATAGTCCATAACATATCGGGTCCGCATTCTTCATCACGATTGCAATATCGCAATCACATCCTCCAATAGTTC
Organism: Pinus albicaulis; assembly: GCA_034641835.2. NCBI lineage: Eukaryota > Viridiplantae > Streptophyta > Pinopsida > Pinales > Pinaceae > Pinus > Pinus albicaulis. The sequence goes on along the minus strand of CM076572.1, from coordinate 1,108,717,609 downwards.
GATGTGATGAACAAAGGGTCCCACTAGCTATCAAGCAAATCACATATCCACCATCCATCCTTCATCAAATCCAATGGCTGACGTTCAATCGTTCAATCGCAATCGTAATTTTCAATTGTTCGTCTCTCTGCATCTCTTGTTCTCTGCCGATGCGATGGTTCACTATGGACCCTCCCATGAATATACAATGCTCTTCCATACTCTATCAACATCATTAGGTTTAAGTTCAAATATCAACATAATTGATATGGCCCCACAGCGTATTTACTTTGGTTTAAGTTCATTGGTTGACTTTGTTAAACCAACAAACTAATGCAAATATCAACAGGGACTTTTGGGCCCACAACTCTATTCACCCGCATATCAAACATTCATCATGGTTTATATAATTTGAACGCATATCAAATTATATTGTATATTGGTTATGGCACATATCAAATAACCCCATGGTCACTACTACTTACTATATATATATATATATATATATATATATATATATATATATATATATATATATGTGTATTCTACAACGTATCGAAACCACAACAGTGTAATATTTGTTCGGGCCCACATATATATATTGGTTCTCTTCATTATTCATCATCACCTTGGTTTAAACCCAAAATCCATTTAACTTCTAGAACAAGACCTTTTTGGATCAAATAGTTGGGCCCACCATCAATGAGTATTATAAATAATTGCTCGTAAAACAACAACCCATACTATACATATTCGAGTTAATATTTGAATGTTACAATGAAACCAACTGCATATTCATTTAATTTGACCTCCGTATATGGCCCACAACGTAATATATATTTATTCTGGTCCCAAAGTTTCATTAACACTTCCTGCTTACCAAACAACACATCGCATCATTTAAATAATGCAACTGGGCCCACACCTTACCTCCATGCTTTTCGCCGTGCAATTTAACTGACAATCCAATGATCAAATTGCTCTCACATTCCAACCTCCAATTAAACCCTCATCCGATGGTCCTCATGCAATATCGCACAATTAAGATTCTCGAGGGTTAAAACTCAAAATGTGCGCAATATAAATGGTTTTCGAAAACCACTTATGGCCATGTGTCGACCAAAGACATATATCGTGTTTTTTTTTACAATTCTTCTTACCACTTTTAAAACACGCGATATTGCCAGTATTGGGTCTCCAACCTGCTTTCACTATTCCTTCAAGGTTCCACTTTGCTCCTTGACTAAGGTTTCCGCCCAATTCTTTAGCCCTTGATTCGGTTTGGGAAAAAATGTTCCATCGCACAATATTTTTGAGGTTTCATTATAAAACTGTGCCATCGCTACTTTTATTTCATTACTTCAACTAAGACTCGAATAGTCTTAAACCCTTCTTCCATCGCATAGTTCCACCCTGTGTACCTTCCATCATATAAACCCTTTCACCTTTGCTTCTAAAATCATTGTTCTGCATTGATCCGCTGTAGTCAATTCCTGTGCATGATAGTGCATTGGTAGTGGATGAATGTGCATGTCAGTGCATGAATGTTTCACTATATTCATTGTATGTACGGACCCACGTTACCTACTACTCTAGCCCTTACAACTCAAATGGCCCTTTCACCCTCACTACTCTAATTCCTCTGCTGCTTTTGCTGCCTGAGCTGCCTCTTGCCTGTCTATTTGCTGGTCCTTCTTTCTTCTCCTTTGCCACCAATGACAATATTTCCAAAAGCCTCCCCCTTTGGAATTGATGGAAAGACACTTCCTCTGCTTGCCTTTTATAAGGCCCTTTCTTCTGTTACTTTCTTTTCCTCCCCCTTTGACATCAATGGAAGAGGGTTGCACATTTCCTAGTGTGCTGTCCAAATCTTGTCCATAATATTCTGATCATAAGGACCTGTTCCATGCTTTGCTTACTTGCTCTAGTTCTTTTGTGACAATATTTGGTGACTGATCTCCCCATGGAATGATGTTTTCTTTTCTGATTCCCCCTATAATGATGCTTTATTTTCATGTCAGAGAGTAACATCTGCAGACACTAATCCTAGTTTGTCTCTTAGATATTCGAATGGTTCTTTAGCAAGGGGTTTTGTGAATATGTTTTTTGTTTTTTCCTTTCTTGGTACATATTCCAGCTTTACTACTTTCTATGCTACTTGTTCTCTGAGGAAGTGGTACTTTATTGGGATGTGCTTTGTTTTTTAATGAAGTACAAGATTTTTTGATATACTTATTGCACTTGTATTGTCACATTAGATAGAAATAGGTTAATCAATGCTTACCTTCATGTCTTGGAGAGTTTGCTTCATCCACATTTCTTGTGTGCAGCAAGCTGTTGCTTCTATGTATTCTTCTTCTTCCGTAGATAGAGAGATGGAAGTTTTATTCTTGCTTAGCCATGCCACCAGACTTTTTCCCAAATATAATGCTCCTCCACTTGTGCTTTTCCTGTCATCCACATAGCTGGCCCAATCTGCATCTGTATATGATGTCAAAATGAAGTTTTTTCCTTTTGGATACCATAGCCCATGATGTGCAGTTCCTTGTATATATCTGAATATTCTCTTGATTGCTAGTAAGTGATTTTGTTTTGGTGCTTCTTGATATCTTGCCACAAGTCCTACAGCCAACACAATGTCTAGTCTAGAGGCTGTTAGGTATAGTAGACTTCCAACCATGGATCTGTAATTTTTTTGATCTACGTCTATTGATCCATCATCTGCACAAAGTTTGCATCCAGTGATCATGGGAGTTGACATAGGTTTGCAGTCTTCCATTTGGAACCTTTTCTGCATCTCTCTTAAGTATTTTTCTTGCGAGATGAATGTGCCTGTGTTATTTTGTTGAATTTGAAGTCCTAAATAGAAGGTGAGCTCTACAATCATAGACATTTCAAATTCTGATTTCATTTCCTCAGCAAATCCTTTTGCTAACTCATCTTTGTTGCTTCCAAACATGATATCATCTACATAAACTACTACAATTAAGAGTTCATTTTCATTAGCATTTATGTACAAATTGTTGTCTACTCCTCCTTTCTTGAACCCTTGTTTTTGCAAGTATTTGTCTAGCCTTGAATACCATGCTCGAGGAGCTTGTTTCAGCCCATATAATGCTTTCTTTAATATGCACACATAGTCTAGTTTATCTATTAAGGAGAATCCTTTTGGTTGTTCCATGTAGAATTCTTCCTCTAAATCTCCATTTAGGAAGGCAGACTTCACATCCATTTGATATACCTTGAAGTCATGGTAGCATGCAAAGGCCAAAAAATTTTTGATAGCTTCCATTCTGGCTACAGGGGAAAATGTTTTATCATAATCAAGACCTTCAATTTGTGAATATCCCTTGCATACAAGTCTGGCTTTATTTCTGATTACCTGTCCTTGTTCATTCATCTTGTTCTTGAATATCCATTTTGTGTCGATGACATTTTTTCCAGACGGTCTTGGAATTAATTCCCAAGTATTGTTTTTCTCAATTTGGTCTAGTTCTTCATTCATAGAATTCACCCAATATTTGTCTTTGTTGGCTTCTTCAAACTTCTTTAGCTCTTTTTGTGATAACATGGCTAGGTAAACTTCTTCTTTCTATTTAGCAAGTTGTCTTCTTGTCTAGACTCCCACACTTTTGTACCCTATGATTTGGTCTTCTGGATGATTCTTTTGAGTGTGTCTTGAGGAACCGTTTGAGTTTAATTCAGTATCTTCTGTTGTTTGGCTCAATTCATCATTCTCTTGGTTTTCTTCTTCATTATCTTCTAGAGGATTGCTGCATTTTTTACTCCTTATTCTGTTTGGTAGACCTTCATCAAATTTTACATCAATGATTTCCATAATTCTATGTAGTGTTTTGTTGTAGCACCTGTACCCCTTGCTCTTGGATGTAGATCCTAGAAATATTCCTTCATCTGCTCTTGCATCAAACTTCCCCAGTTTTTCATCATTATTTTTTATGAATCACCTGCTTCCAAAGACTCTAAAGTGCTTGATTGATGCTGGTTTACCATGCCATAATTTGTAAGGATTCTTGTCACTGTTAGGTCTTAAATGTGCTTTGTTAAGAATGTGCACATCTATGTGTATTGCTTCTGCCCAGAAGGTTTGGGGAATGTTACTTTCTTGCATCATGGCTCTAACAATCTGTTGTACTGACCTGTTTTGTCTCTCTACCACTCCATTCTGTTGAGGTATACTTGCAATTGTAAATTGTTGTTTTATCCCATGCTCATTGCATAGGTCTGCAAAATCATAGCTTGTGAATTCACCTACTCTGTCTGATCTGATGCACTTTAGCTTGCATCCTGTTTGATTTTCTGCTGATTCTTTGAATATCTTGAATTTCTCAAGTGCTTCAGATTTATATTTGATAAATGCTACCCATGTCATTCTAGAAAAGTCATCTATTATCAACATGAAATATTATTCTCTACTTAGTGCTTTAGTTCTTGAAGGTCCACACAGGTCCATGTGTACAAGCTGGAGTGGCCTACTTGTTGATAGCTCATCTTTAGTCTTAAAGGATGTGAGGGTCTATTTGCCCAATTGGAAAGTTTTACATATGGTATTTGAAGGCTTCTTTATTGTTGGCATATCTCTCACTTCTTTCTTCTTGCTCAGACTGATGATATGGTCGAAGTTAAGATGTCCCAATCTTCTATGCCATATCCATGACTCATCAAGTTTTCTTAGTTGGCATGCTTCATTCTCTTCTTTCACTATATAGACATTACTTTATGTTTGAATACCTTTGATCAAGGTATTTCCTGTGGTGCTTGATCTTACTTCACAATATTGTGCTCTAAAAGGAACTTCACAGCCTTTATTACACATTTGACTGACACTAAGCAGATTTTCTTTCAGCCCATCCATAAATAGTACATCTTGGGCCTTTCCTCTTCCATTATCTAGACTGACTGAGCCTTTTCCTTTGATTTTTCCTACTTTATCATTGAAAAAAGTAACATTTCCAGATTTATTTTCATTAAAGGTTATAAACATGCTTCTATCTCTATTCATATGCTTTGAGCATCCATTGTCGAAATACCATTGGCTTTTCTGATCTTGGGCTATTAGAGCCAGGTCACACTTATTCAACTTCTTTTTCCACTGTAGGAAACTATTTGTTTGGCACCTATTCTTGGAAGATGGACCACATCCTTTGAGAGGACATTGGGAAGACATATGTCCGATTTTATGACATACACAACATTTGATCACATTTTTAGCAGAAGTATGAGTACTAGTAAATTCTCCATGATTCATAAACCTCCTTGAGGTTTTGAACATCAATATTTGTCCATATGTTCTGCACTCTATGAATTTATGGCCAAATTCCTTATAGTAAAAATAATATCCATAAAAAAAATTTGCATACCTGATGAAGGATTGTCTTCTCCATGAGTTTGCTTGAGGTAGTCTTTTCACTGTTTGTATCCTTTGCTGGTTGGACCTGATTTGATTTTTCTTAAAAAATGTTGTGATATGTCTAGGTTTGTGGCAGCAAAAACAAGTGATCCTTCTCATAGGAGGAAAGAACCTTCTTTGAAAGCTTACAAATTTATTCAATTCATCCTTAGGAACATGTGAGCCTTTAACAGATGATTGTTTTATTCTCTCATTCTCTGCCCTTTCATGTTGCTTCTTATTTCTGTTTGTTTCTTTACAAATCATTTTCTTGTTGGCTTCTACATCTGTAGGAATCTTATGAGATGCTTTATTATCCTTTACATATTTTACAAAAATGATATTCCTGTTATCTTCTACCTTGATCTTGCTTGTCTCTCCTTCATAAACTATCCCAGTATTTATCAAAGGAGACCTTTGAGAATTTAAAATTTGGTCCAACTATCCAGAGCTTTTAATTTGAGGAGTGTTCATTAATAGTTCTCTTTGGGCTTTTTCTAATTTCTTTCTTAGGCACACTACTTCTTCTTCCAATTTCTCTTGCTTCTGAATTTTATCCTTAATTTACTTAAGTAGAGTGTCTTCTACCTTCTTGGCTTCTTCAAGCTCTACTTTCAACTGAATGAGGTCTTCTGTGTTTTTTTCTTCTCTTACATATTTGAGGAGAATGTCTTTCTGTTTTCTGCATTTTAGTTTAAGTCTGTCAATTTCCTCCAGGGCACTTCTTAGCTCCCCTTCAAGATCTACTTCACCTTCATCCTCATCTTCTAGAAGGAATTCTTCAAGCTCTTCCTTGGCCATCAATACAAATTCAGAAGTTGCCTCTTCATTGGAGGATTCATCTGAGCTTTTAGATGCACTCTTGTCTTGCTGAGCATAAAATGTTTTTCTATTGAATTTTTTTCCTTTCTGTCAGTTCTTTGATCTAGTTTTCTTTGATTCTTGAGTATTATTCTTTGTCTTCTTATGAGGGCACTTAGATGTGTAGTGTCCAACTCTTCCACAGTTAAAGCATTTAAATGGAAGTTTACCCTTATACTTTCACGAGCCTCTTTCCACTCTTCTGACAAATTTGGCCTCTTCTTCATCAGAGCAGGAGCATGTATCTTCTTTTCCTTATTTGTTCTTCTCTGTTTTGAAAGATGCCTCCCTCACATTTGACTTCCTCTATGGCAGTCTCATCTCATACGATGTTAGGTTTCCAAGTAATTGGTTCATGGTCAAAGTTTCCCAATCAGTTATTTCTTCTATGGCCGAAACCTTGGGGTTAAAGCTGGATGGAAGAGATCTTAAAATATTTTGAACAATTACAGCTTCCTTTATGGTTTCTCCTAGAGCTTTCATGTTATTCACAATTTCTGCAACCCTTAAAAATAAGTTGGAAATGTCTTCATCATCATTCATTTTTATATTTTCAAACTGGGCTCTATAGATTTGAAGTTTGGCTGTCTTCACCCTTTTTTCTCCCTCATGGATGTTTTCTAGTGTATCCCATATTTCTTTGGCAGTATTGCTATGCATTGCTTTGATAAATTCTACCTCACACAGTCCATTTACGAGTGCATTCATGGCCTTTGCAATATATACAAAATCTTGTTTGGCTTCTTTCTCTGATTCAGTCGCCTTTGGGGCATATCCAAATTCCATAGCACCCCAAACTTCTATTCCTAGAGACATTATGTATGTCCTCATTCTGATTTTCTAGAAGGCATAATTTGCACCAGTGAACAAAGGGGCTTTATTGGTTGAGCATCCTTCCTGACTAGCCATCTTGGGGACCTAGGATCTCCTTTCAGTTGTTAAAGTGATACAAAAGGAACCGGCTCCGATACCAATTGTTGAACCCTTAGTTAAACTGAGAAGGGGGGAGGGGGGGTGAATCAGTTTAACACATTCATGGAATTTTAAACTTTTCTTTTTAAACTGATTTACACTTTTTATACTCTTCACATCATCATTTTGTGATCAGCTTAATATACAATGGAACAACAATCGTAATAATTGAGCTGCAGGTATTAAGCAGAATAAATACAGAGAATAAACACATAATCATCATGCATATAGACAAAAGGTATTAGTGGAAACCCATAAAAGGAGAGAACCACATCTTATTATTGTTGTGATGCAAAGGCAAGCTCCAAATCCCTCTCACCACTGATTTTCTGTAGGCTCCAACCTACAGGAGGCTCCTACTTCAATTCTGCAAGCTACAACTTGCAAGGAAGCTCCAACTCCCATCAATTTTCTGCAGGCACCAACCTACAAGAGGCTTATACCTCAACCAGCTACAACTGACTTCCATCAAGCTACAACTTGATAGGGAATCTCCAACTTCCTCACTCTTTCAAAAGAAAACACTTGCTGATTTACCTTGGATATCAGCTCTGTTCTATTCCTTCATCACTGCTGTCCACCAGCCTTCATTTCTGCCTTATATCTTCTCTGATTCTTCAAAGCATCTCTATCTACTGATCCTTCTTCTTATCCTCTCTCTTCAATTCTGCATACTCTTCATTTCTCCGCTCTCTAACCTCTCTATGCATATCAATGTGATATCATTTATAGAGTTCTCCTCATGACTGTTTGTATTCCACCGGGAATTTGAAGTGAGCAGCCTTGACTCTTTGAATTTTGCCTTCTCATTTCTCTATCTAGCATATTCCGAAAAATATTACAAATGTATACATTTCAACATTTCAGTGGGATATTTCTTTGCCTCCGGAGACTTGCCTTTGCATCACAAACAATATAAAATCAATAAAACATTTACATTTTCAGGTACAATACAGATTTCAAATCCATCATTCAATTTTGGATCACTGTGTGTTTGTCTTTTCTGCTACTGTCTCTGTCTTTTCTAGTTCTGAATACTTCTCCTATTTTCCATGCATGTAGAATGCATTTCCCCACTTCTGTTACAACTCTGGTATCTTTATCAAAATTTGCAGTATTTTACATTGCATAAGTTTTTCATATGGTTTAAAAATACTTCAACGCATTTATAATGTTCTTCTATAAAAAAAACTCAAACAACTCTCGACATGTATCTACGACCTTTTTAACATAGAAAATAGCCTTTCGGGCCCACTTGCCTAACTTTTTCTGTATTCCCTGATGCGATGAGCCTCCTCTGATGATTTCCGATTGCGATTAATTGCAATCGCAAACTTCAATAACATGTTCCACTGCTCTACCTTTACTCCGATGCGATGGCCCCACACTGCACAGATATATGTATATACATTGTTTCATATATACTTGATGCTTTAATTTTTATTTATTCTTCAATTTTGGTTAAAGATCTAAGAGTAAACATGCATTAAACTTTTTCTTTTTACATGGGGGCCCATACTTTACTTATAAGTTTAATTACGCATATTAATATGCACATCAACCTTTAATCAATTGAACGCTGGCCCAATTTGTTTCCCTTAAAGCTGAAACTCAAACACATAAAATCACAGTCCATAACATATCAGGTTTGCATTCTTCATCGCGATCACAATATCGCAATCACATCCTCCAACAGTTCGGTGTGATGAACAAAGGGTCCCACTAGCTATCAAGAAACTCACATAGCTGCCCTCCATCCTTCATCAAATTCGACGGCTGACATTCAATCGCTCAATCGCAATCACAATTTTCAATTATTCGTCTCTCTGCGTCTCTTGTTCTCTGCCAATGCGATGGTTCACTGTGGACCCTACCACGCATATACAATGCTCTTCCATACTATATCAAAAAAATTAGGTTTAAGTTCAAATATCAACATAATTGATATGGCCCCACAGCATATTAACTTTGGTTTAAGTACATTGGTTGACTTTGTCAAACCAACACACTAATGCAAATATCAACAAGGACTTTTGGGCCCACAACTCTATTCACCCACATGTCAAACATTCATAAAGGTTTATATAATTCGATCACATATCAAATTATATTGTATATTGGTTCCGGCACATATTAAACCAACCATAAGTCTTTGCCCAGCACATATATTAATACATATATATGTCAACACTTTACCACGTATCAGAACCACAACAGTGTAATATTTGTTCGGGCCCACATATATATATTGGTTCTCTTCATTATTCATCATCACCTTGGTTTAAACCCAAAATCCATTTAACTTCCAGAATAAGACCTTTTTGGATCAAATAGCTGGGCCGACCATCAATGAGTATTATAAATACTCGCTTATAAAACAACAACCCATACTATACTTATTCGAGTTAATATTCGAATGTTACAATGAAACCAACTGCATATTCATTTAATTTGACCTTTGTGTATGGCCCACAATGTAATATATATTTATTCTAGTCCCAAATTTTCATTAACACTTCCTGCTTACCAAACAACACATCGCATCATTTAAATAATGCAACTGGGCCCACACCTTACCTCCATACTTTTCGTCGTGCCACTTAACTGGCAATCCAACGATCAAATTACTCTAGCTCTCCAACCTCCAATTAAACCTCATCTGACATTCCTTGCACAATATCTCGCAATTAAAATTCTCGAGGGTTAAAACTCAAAATTTGCACGATATAAATGGTTTTCGAAAACCACTTATGGCGACGTGTCGATCAAAGACATATATTGCGTTTTTTTTTTTTACAATTCTTCTTACCACTTTTAAAACGTGTGATACTACCGGTATTGGGTCTCCAACCCACTTTCACTATTCCTTCAAGGTTCTTCTTTGCTCCTTGACTCAGGGTTCCGCCCAATTCTTTAGCGCTTGATTCAGTTCGGGAAAAAATGTTCCATCGCATAATCTTTTTAAGGTTTCGTTATAAAACTATGTCATCACTAATTTTATTTCATTTCTTCAATTAAGACTCAAACAATCTTAAACCCTTCTTCCATCGCACAGTTCCACCCTGTGTACCTTCCATCATATAAACCCTTTCACCTTTGCTTCTAAAATCATTGTTCTACATTGATCTGCTGTATTCAATTCCTGTGCATGACAGTGCACTAGCAATGCATGATTGTGCATGTTAGTGCATGAATATTTCACTATATTTGCTGTATGTATATACTTGCGTTACCTACTACTTTGGCCCTTACAACTCAAATGGCCCTTTCACCCTCACTACTCTAATTCCTCTGCTGCTTTTGCTGCCTGGGCTTCCTCTTTCCTGTCTATTTGTTGGTTCTTCTTTCTTCTCCTTTGCCATCAATGACAATATTTCCAAAAAAATTGTCATCTCAAGGAAGAAAAAAAAATCATTCTAAGAGTTAAGACCTTAACATGTTTCTTCATGTCCTCTTGATTTTTGGCCTCCCACCAAATAAGAGCTGCACTTTCCAATATTAGTGAAGAATGATGAATCTTGGTGTCATCATGCTTAATCCTTTGTATCTTGTAGTACACTTCAAGCTTTCATACCCAATTATCTAATATTTTATCATCTACCTCTCCATCATACATAAGCAAATCAAACTTAATGACAAGCTTCAAAAATGTATTTTTACCATGACCTTTCAGAGAATGTGGATGTTTTTGTGAAGGGCTTGTTGTGGAAGAAGATGATGGTGAAGATGGTGGAAAGGAGGGTGGTGAAGAGAATGGTAGCGTCAAAGGTGGTTTGTCACCATTCCCATTACCTTTTTTAGGCTTTTCCCCATCTCCTCTTCCTTTTGAAGACTTATCTCCCTTTCGAATATTGGAGCTCTCCCCTTGCATCCTTGTGCTTATCTCCTCATAGAGAAATTACACCATTTTTGTCATATCAAAGAATTTTTTCCTAAAGGATTTTTCATCCTATGACATATTTCCAGGTTCTCCTTCAAGTGACATACTTGTTGAAGCTTCAACTACAATTTTAGGTAGAATTTGTGGTGGATATTGTCGCAAAATTTCTCTCCTTGTCCTTGACCTAACTTGAGCACTTGCAACCAAGATATTTCCTTCTCCTCCTTTGAGCTTCAACCTTGTAAACATAACATACATTTGCAAACAATTAAACCCTCACAGAAACAAGAAAACCTAAGATTTGATACCAAACTGATATTTGTATGAAGTTTCTTAACGTTTGTTTTCATTATGCTAAAAAAATGGTGTTTTCATACAATTACAATGCTCAAATTTCTCTACTGATAGCTCAAAATGGCTTCAGAGCACTCAAAAACCATTGTCTAGCATCTTTCTGTGTTGGCAATATGATGCAGAGTGTTGTCCTTGATGGAAACCCACTTGATGAAGATGATGGAAACCTACTTAATGAAGTTGTTCTTGATACATTAATGATGGAAATCTGATGTTATACAAGAAGGGCAGAAGTACCAGGAAAATAAATATCAACATGTGCAAGAATAATGATGAAAAGTGTGTGTCTTAAGGAATATGCGGGTTTGTCTAGGAGAAGTAGCGTATGCACGCGGAAAAGTACGTGCCAAGTCGCGTATGCTCAATTATGCTCTAAATTTGTAAAACCAAGGGTTACTACCATGGTATTGACCCATTGTATTGAGCGCTGGGTTGTCTATTTGATCCCATCCAGGAATACCATCGGATGCGATGTGGTTTTGGCTCATGGTATTGAAAAAGGGTAAACCTATATAAGGAGAAGAAAATCATTGTGCATGGGGTGCATGAGTTTGGGCTTTGATGAATACTTCACTCTGAAGTATATCTGTATGGGTGAACCCTATTCCTAATTGATAGATCTCAATCTATGATGCTCCTATGAACATGATGAAGGCTCAAGATCTCTAGATCTAGAAATGGTGAATGTCAAGGATGACTTGAAAATAAGTGAAGAAGACCTGTCGCAATCCTGTTGAAGAGATTGAAGAAATCTGGGTAAGTTCATAGATCTGGTCTGTACTGTAAAATTTATCTTTTATAGATCTATACGCAGGTTATTTTCATGAAAAGCACGTGTATACGTGGGTATGTGGAAAGAAAAGCGCGTATGCGCAGTTAGAGTTTTCTTTGGAAAATGTACTAAAGTATACGCGGGTTCATCTTCTGGAAAGCACGTATATAGACGAGTCTGATTAAATAAAAGTGTGTATGATTTCTAATCTAATGGTAGCTGAAGGTTGAATGTGTTTCTGCATATCTATTCTGAAGTCTGGGTTATATTTGATATTCTGGTTACAGTGGTTTCACTATTCTGTTTGATGCTTTGGGTAAAGATTGTTTATTGACAAGTAAAGGGTTGTGTTGGAGCTGTTTGATCCAGTTTGAAAATTGATGAAACGTGGTCTATAGTGGATCTGAGGGTTGAAGCCTTCAGTATGAAAGTGGAAGCTTTCTGCCAGTAGAAGATGGTACTCATATCAGGGGGTAGTAGCTCCCTTCCAGGAGAGGCTGGTAAATGAATGCAGGGGGTTGTAGCTCCCTTCCAGGAGAGGCTAGTAAACAAGAGAAGGTTGTAGCCTTCTGCAGGTGGGTGCCTGTATGCTAGTTTGAGTCTGCACCAGTACATGATTGTAAGAATTTTTCTTAATAATAAATTTTGAAGACTGAAACAACGACAACGGTGGTTTTCTCCCAAATTGGGTTTCCACCTAAAAATCATGTTGTTCATGTGTGTTTCATATGTGTGAAGATTATTCTGTTCTGTCTACACCTGTTTACTGTTTCTGAAATATCTAATGAATGAATAATGCAATGATCTGAGTTAAGATTCAAACACATAATTAGATCTCTGGGCATACGCGAGTTCCATAAAGGATATCCACGTATATACGCTAGCTTCCTTCAGTAAAGTAGCGTATGGGTTTTTAGAAAGGAAAAAGTAAAAGTTTGATTGTCTGCACTAAATACTGATTCACCCCCCCCCCCCCCCTCTCAGTATTTTTCCCAACAATTGGTATCAGAGCAGGTCCTTCTGAAAAAGCTTAGCCGCTAGAAGGAAGATCAAGCAAGATGAGCAATCATGAGGGAACAACATCTATCAAGCCCCCGCTCTTCAACGGAAGCAATTTAATCTTCTGGAAAGTGAGGATGAGATCTTATCTTTAGTCTATGGGAGCTGATGTATGGGCCATTGTTGAACAAGGATATCAATATCCAGCCGCTACACCAACAGATCCAACTGAAAGGAAGAATTATGAATCAAACGCAAAAGCGGTCAATGCTATAACAGGAAGTCTAACTGAATCAGAATTTGTCAAATTCATGCAGCTAAATACAACAAAGGAAATATGGGACAAAATCATTCTAAGTTATGAAGGCGACGCAAAGGTAAAAAGTGCAAAACTCCAAACTCTCAGAATTGAATATGAAAATTTAAAGATGCATGGTGATGAGAGTATTGCAAGTTTCTTTTTACGTATTGATGATGTTGTAAATCGTATGAGAAATCTGGGTGAAACAATATCCGACACTACTTTGGTTGAGAAAATTTTACGATCGCTAATGGAAAATTTTGAATCAAAAGTTTCTGCCCTTGAAGAAAAACAGGATATTCAAAATATTTCCATGGTGCAACTTCATGGCATATTGACTGCATATGAAATGAGGAGAGGAGTACCATCTGAAGTCAAAGAAATTTTTTTTAAAGCTTCTACAAAAGGGAAAGAAGTTCAAAAATCGGAAGGATCGGGATATATCTCAAAAGAAGATGAGGAAAACATTGTGAGAAGACTCCAACTAGGAACCAGATGATTCAAAGGTAAGCTTCCTTTCAAATGTTTCAATTGTGGAAGAGTTGGTCATTATGCTGCAACATGTCCTTATAAAGAAACATCTGCTAAAGAGAAAGAAGTAGCAAGAAGGAATAAGAATCGATCTAGCTCTAAGAAAAGCTACTATACAAATGAAGACAGTGATGGGTTATCTGATAGTGAGGAAGAATGTGAACAAGATCTTAGACTTCTCATGGCATTTGAAAATAATTCTAGAGACAATAAGGATGCTTTTGTGGATGCTCTAGATGACAATGATTTTCTTGATCAAAAAAATCAACTCAAAATATGCTTGGAAGAAAGTAAAATAATCATAGAGACTCTGAAAAGGCATAATGAAGAAGCAAAGAAACATAATGAAAAATTAGAATGTGAAGTAGTAAGTCTAAGAAAAGAACTTGAGAAAGTAAAGACTCTAAATCTTAGATTTGCTAAAGGATCTGAAACCTTAGATGATATTATCAAGGTTCAACGTTCTCCTCTTATTAAGACAGTTCTTGGATATACCGGAGAATATTCTCAGGCTTCTGCACCAAATTATCTAAAAGGAGCTACAACTGGTTTACTTCATTCAGCCACTCAGCAAGGGAATAAAGAATCTTTACAGGTAAAGTATGATCATCACAATACAAGGGATATCTCTCAAAGAAGCAACAATCAACAGATAAATTCAAATAGAAGATTTCATGATCGCAGAAATTTCTACTTCAATGGACAATGTTTCTCATGTCACAATTTTGGTCATAAAGCTGTTCAATGTGTTGCATATAAAACCATCATGACAAGAGAAGCAAGAAAGAAAAGGATGGATATTAAACCAAAGAAGAACACCTATACCAAATTTTCTCCTCTTCAAAATGAAGTTGAATGTGCTTATTGCAATAACTTTGGCCATGAAGAATCTGAATGCAGGAGCAAAGTCTAGCCAAAACAACATTCTCCTTCAAGTTCCAAAGTATGGAAAAAGAAGGAATTACAGGTTGAAAATTGTGGGATAGCGTTATTTGCAGAAGGTGAAGAAAATCAATGGTACATTGATAGTGGGTGCTCAAGACACATGACATGTGACAAAAGCAAACTTCTTGCATATAATGCTCTAGAAAAGGAAAAGAAAGTTACATTTGGAAATGATACTCCTGCTGTAATTAAAGGAAAAGGGTCCATGTTTCTAAAAGAAAAGGTGAAGGCTAATGATGTCATGTATGTGGATGGATTAAGGCATAACCTGTTAAGTGTAAGTCAAATGTGTGATCAAGGAACAGAAGTTGTCTTTAGTTCAAAAGAATGTGTGGTTCGTGATCTTGATACAAGTAAAACTATTATAAAAGGGAAAAGAACTCCAAGCAACCTGTATGTATTGAAGAACTGCAAAGATCAATGTTACTTAAGCAAGTCTTCAGAAAATTGGCTATGGCATAGAAGGCTGTGGCATCTGAGCTTCTCTCAAATCAAAAAAGCAAGCAGACTTCAAGTTGTTCGTGGTCTTCCCAATATTTCTCTACCAGAGAGTATCATATGCAAATCTTGCCAATTCGGTAAGCAGACCAGAGTACAATTTAATGCCAAAGAAGTATCATCAAGTAAGCCTCTTGAACTCATTCATACTAACATATGTGGACCTATGAGGAAAAAGTCACCACGTGGGGAAGAATACTATATCTTATTTATTGATGATTACTCTAGAATGTGTTGGATCGGGTTGATTAAACACAAAGATGAAGCGTTTGAAAAATTTCAGATCTTCAAAGCATTGGTAGAAAATGAATTAGATCTAAAAATAAAGTGTCTTAGATCTGATCGAGGAGGAGAATATACATCAAATGAATTTTTTGAATTTTGTGAACAACATGGCGTAAAAAGATAGTTCTCTGTAGCAGGCACTCCACAACAAAATGGCGTAGCAGAAAGAATGAATAGAACAATTCAACAAATGGCTAGAGCTATGCTTGATGATTCTGGAACTCCTGACATGTTCTGGGGAGAAGCAGCACATACAACAACAAACATTCTCAACAAGGCACATGTTCGGGTAAATAGTGACAAAACTCCATATGAACTCTGGTATGGTAATTCTCCCTTTGTGAAGCATTTTAGAATTTTTGGAAGTAAATGCTTTATCAAAAATAATGATGAAAAGCTTGGCAAGTTTGAACCTAGATCAGATGAAGGGATACTTCTTGGTTACTCATCTACAAGTAGAGCATACAAATGTTACAATAAAAGGCTTCGAAAGATTGTTGAATGTATTGATGTTGTCATTGATGAGTCTCCTATAGCTCCTAAAGAAGAAAAACAAGCAATAGAAGAAGATGATGGTGATTTTTGTCCTTCTACATCAAATGGAAATGATATAGACAGTGGATCCAATGAAGAACCTGAAGATGATTTATCTAAAAAGGCTCCATCCAGATATGTTCAAAAGAATCATCCTGAATCTCAAATTTTGGGAGACAAGGAATCAGGTGTACAAACAAGGAGGACTCTTGTGGGATCTTCTAGCTATCTATCATTTCTATCCACAATTGAACCACACAATGTCAATCAAGCTTGCAAAGATGAATGTTCGATTCAAGCTATGAATGAAGAGCTTGATCAAATTGAAAAGAATCACACTTGGGAATTGCTGCCAAGACCACATGATAAAAATGTCATTGGGACTAAATCGATATTCAAGAACAAGTTAAATGAGAATGGGGATGTTATAAGAAACAAAGCTAGACTGGTTTGCAAGGGGTATACTGAACAAGAAGGTATAGACTTTGAAGAAACTTTTGCTCCTGTAGCTAGACTTGAAGCCATAAGAATGTTTCTTGTTTTTTCAAATTTTCAACAAATCAAAGTTTATCAAATGGATGTTAAATCTGCCTTTCTCAATGGTGATCTAGAAGAAGAAGTTTACATAGAACAACTGGAAGGATTCATTTTGGGAAATGATGAAAATATTGTTTGTAGACTTAAAAAGGCTCTATATGGTCTCAAACAAGCTCCAAGGGCATGGTATTATCGTCTTGACAAATATCTTCATCAACAAGGTTTTTCAAAGGGGTCTGCTGATAGCAACTTATACACAAAGGTTGAAAATGATAAACTATTGATTGTGGTTATATATGTTGATGACATCATTTTTGGGAGTAATGAAGAATCTATGAGTAAGAAATTTGCTTCTGTCATGCAGCAAGAATTTGAAATGTCCTTACTTGGAGAACTAACATTTTTTCTTGGGTTGCAAGTGCATCAAACTGCAGATGGAATATTCTTATCACAAGAAAAATATCTTAAGAAAATTTTGAAGAAGTATGGTATGGAAGAATGCAAACCTGTGAGTACACCAATGATAACCGGATGTAACCGCAGTTCTCATGATGATTCTCCTGCGGTGAATCAACTAGAATACAGATCAATGATAGGAAGCCTACTTTATCTCACTGGGACTAGTCCAGACATTATGCATGCATTTGGGATTATTGGACGATTCCAAGCTAATCCAAAAGAGTCTCACCTTCAGGCTGTCAAAAGAATATTCAAATATCTACAAGGAACTAAAGAATTTGGACTATGGTATCCAAAGAATGTTGATCTGACTCTTCATGCTTACACGAATGCAGATTGGGCTAGAAATGTTGATGATCGGAAAAGCACTAGTGGTGGTGCATTCTATATGGGGCCCCGGTTGGTATCTTGGTTCAGCAAGAAGAAAAATTCTATTGCCTTATCTACAACATAAGCAGAATATGTGGCTACCACGTCTTGTTCCACTCAACTCCTTTGGATGATGCAAACCTTGCAAGATTTTCAAATAAAATGTACACCTCCCATCTCCATTATGTGTGATAATACAAGTGCCATCAGTATCTCAAAGAATCCTGTTATGCATTCAAAGACCAAGCACATTCCCATCAAGTATCACTTCTTACGTGAACAAGTGCTTGAACAAAAGGTGAAGTTGGAGTATGATCCCTTCAAAGAACAAGTTGCTGAAATATTTACCAAACCTCTGCCCAGGGAAGCGTTCGAATATCTCAGACAGAAGCTGGGAGTAGTCTCTGTTGTGAAGAAAATCAGAACTTCTTAAATTTAGAAGATCAAATTGGATACGCGGGTTTCCTGAAAGACAGTCGCGTATATACATGAGTTTATCCACAGAAAGCCGCGTATGGTCAGTTGCTGACAATTTTTGGTTAGGGTCAGCATTTTACAACACATCTGCAGCACTGTTTGATATCTCTGATGCTGTATGGTATCTCTGGTGAAGTTTTATCTCTTAAATTTTTGTCTCATTCTTTTATATTGGGTAAAGATGCCTTGATGATCTTCTGTTGAAAAGTGTTCAGGATGCACAAGCTAAGGGGGAGATGAAGGACTAAACTGATGTACAAGTTCAGGGGGAGCAATAGCCTTGTTGGGTATTATGCATTGTTGGCTTATGATTCTGAAATATGATCTCTCTTGAGATCTTTCTGATATTGGTCATAAAAGGTCATATTTGTAATTTGATGAAAAAGTTCATGTTGAGACCTATGATGTAAAATTGTAATATTCAGTCATGTAAGGACTTGTTCAAATTTGTAAACCCACTTGGTTGGGTAGTTGAGTCAAAATGTGTAAACCCTTTTTGGTTGTGTATTTGAGTCTCTTAAGTAAATCCACTTGGTTGGATCTTTGAGGTATGTATGAGTCCTTGGAAATAGGAAGGTCATAGAGTCATGTACTTCATTGAAAAAATATGATTGAATTTTCAGCATGAACTCAGGGGGAGCATGGTAACTTCAGTGCACATCAGATCTGCAGAGCGCTTCCTTCTACATGAGGAGAAAAACATTGTGTTGGTTTTGATCCGCCATTTTCCCTTGATGTCAAAGGGGGAGAGAGTGACATGGTGTTTGAATAAGGGGAGAGTAACATGGTTATTTTGTAATGATTATAACCAATGTATCTATCTATTGTGGTGATCAAACACCTTTGTGGTTGCCATCAAGTCCAAAGGGGGAGATTGTTGGCAATATGATGCAGAGTGTTGTCCTTGATGGCAACCCACTTGATGAAGATGATGGAAACCTACTTAATGAAGTTGTTCTTGATGCATTAATGATGGAAATATGATGTTCTACAAGAAGGGTAGAAGTACCAAGAAAATAAATATCAGCATGTGCAAGAATAATGATGAAAAGTGTGTGTCTTAAGGAATACGCGGGTTTGTCTAAGAGAAGTAGCGTATGCACGCGGAAAAGTACGTGCCAAGTCATGTATGCTCAATTGCGCTCTAAATTTGTAAAACCAACGGTTACTACCATGGTATTGACCCATTTTATTGAGCGCTGGGTTGTCTATTTGATCCCATCTAGGAATACCATCGGATGCGATGTGGTTTTGGCTCATGGTATTGAAAAAGGGTAAACCTATATAAGGAGAAGAAAATCATTGTGCATGGGGTGCATGAGTCTGGGCTTTGATGAATACTTCACTTTGAAGTATATCTGTATGGGTGAACCCTGTTCCTAATTGATAGATCTCAATCTATGATGCTCCTATGAAGATGATGAAGACTCAAGATCTCTAGATCTAGAAATGGTGAATGTCAAGGATGATCTGAAAAGAAGTGAAGAAGACCTGTCAAAATCCTGTTGAAGAGATTGAAGAAATTTGGGTAAGTTTATAGATCTAGTCTGTACTACAAAATTTATCTTTTATAGATCTATACACAGGTTAGTTTCATGAAAAGAGCGTGTATATGCGAGTATGTGGAAAGAAAAGCGCGTATGCATAGTTAGAGTTTTCTTTGGAAAATGTACTGAAGTATACACGGGTTTGTCTTCTAGAAAGCGTGTATATACGCAGGTCTGATTAAGTAAAAGCACGTATGATTTCTGATCTAATGGTAGCTGAAGTTTGAATGTGTTTCTGCATATCTATTTTGAAGTCTAGGTTATATCTGATATTCTGGTTACAGTGGTTTCACTGTTCTATTTGATGCTTTGGGAAAAGATTGTTTATTGACAAGTAAAGGGTTGTGCTGGAGCTGTTTGATCCAGTTTGAAAATTGATGAAACGTGGTCTGCAGTGGATCTGAGGGTTGAAGCCTTCAGTATGAAAGTGGAAGCTTTCTGTCAGTAGAAGCTGGTACTCATATCAGGGGGTAGTAGCTCCCCTCCAAGAGAGGCTGGTAAACGAGTGCAGGGGGTTGTAGCTCCCTTCCAGGAGAGGTTGGTAAACAAGAGAATGTTTTAGCCTGCTGCAGGTGGGTGCCTGCGTGCTGGTTTGAGTCTGCACCAGTACATGATTGTAAGAAGTTTTCTTAATAATAAATTTTGAAGACTGAAACAATGACAGCGGTGGTTTTCTCCCGAATTGGGTTTCCACCTAAAAATCCTGGTGTTCATGTGTGTTGCATATGTGTGAAGATTATTCTGTTCTGTCTGCACTTGTTTACTGTTTCTGAAATATCTGATGAATGAATAATGCAATGATCTGAGTTAAGATTCAAACACATAATTAGATCTCTGGGCATACACGAGTTCCATAAAGGATATCCATGTATATATGCTAGTTTCCTTCAGTAAAGTAGCGTATGGGTTTTTAGAAAGGAAAAAGTAAAAGTTTGATTGTCTGCACTAAATAATGATTCACCCCCCCCCCCCCCCTCTCAGTATTTTTCCCAACATTCTGCTCCCAAAAAGGATAAATACTGAAGATATTATGGTCCTTCCAAGATTTCCAGCAATTCATCCCACAATTTTCCCCTCCCTGCAAACTGCCCTATAAATTTTCCCCAAAAAGTGCTAATGAGGAAATGTTTTCCCCAACCGCCAGCACAATTTGTGGGACCGTTAATTTTCCCAATGCGTCCTAATAGCCAAATTTTTAATTATAAACGGGTAGTCAAATATTTTAATATAAAAAAAATATGTTGGGGGGGGGGGGGGGGGTAGGCTAAGCCTTTGACCCTGGTCCTGCCCCTTATTTCCATGGACATGGTGACCAGTGTTGGGGCTAGCCCCAACCCACCCCAAACATACCAACCAAACAAGTTTAAATGAAATTTTGATCCCAATATAGTTAAGTCACATGCATGACGTGTTGGTAAGGCACCCTTCTTACTCTTTAGAGGTCATGTGTTTGAACCCGGCAGAGGTGGATTCGACCCGTAACAAAATTTTAGTGGCCACCAAGGTGGCACGTAGTAGCCTCTGGATGGGCCACGTGGCAGCCTTTGGTTGGTCCAGATCACCAACACCACAAACCAATAAAAAATCACCCAATCAACACCAATGAATTCCTGCCAAGTGTCAAGCTATGGTAGGCCAAAACATCAAAATATTTAGCCAATTATGAGATACCACGTGGCATCCTGCCATTGGCCCAAAATACACAGTCAGCGATCCCTTTTTTCGAAAATTCCCTGTGTTTGAAAAATTGATTAGAACTAGTTTTCGGGATCATACAGTGTCAGTTTTTGGAGAAATTAATTAAGTCGGATTTAGAATGATGAGATATACATAAGCGAACAAGCTTTGTTCAATTCTGAGAAATTTTAATTTTGAGCATAAATTTTATCCATTGGATCACCGTCACAACATCCTATTGATTAATACACGAAACAAACCTACTCAATTTTGGAAGCATTTTGTTAATTATGTTAGATATATATTTGTATATTTATTTTTGTAGTTTTATGTTTTTGTTTTTCTTGAATGAGTATATCAACACAATTTCCTTTATAAGCTCTTCATAATTGTATCTCTCTTTTTTTGGCTAAATCCTTTCATCAACATATTTAATTTTTTCCTCTTCCTATAATTCGTGGCTTTCGAGAGTGGCTCACTCCTTGGTTCCATGTATCTTCACTTCACTACGACTGGCGTTTGGTAATAGTGCTTTGGAGAACAGGGGTTGGTGTGGTCTTTGGAATGTGTTGACTCTCTTAAAGGGAGGATAATTGAAGTTGGGCATGCCTTTTAGGCCATATGGGTACTATCGGTACTTGATCAACAATTATTTTGTGAATCATTGATTTTGGGGAGTCTCTTGGGAATTAGTTAATTTTACTCTGTTTATTCCAATTTGTCTCATCAATCTTGTTGTTCTCTCAATTTCAAAGGTTCAATTAGTCTATATTCTACTCTCGGACTTAATCTAGGGAATCATGGCTTGGTGACATATCAGTCCCTAGGACAGCGAATCCTAAGTAACTCAGGGGTGTTGGGATTTATGAGATTCTGTTTATTGGGATTGGGGGCCTTCTTTTGGTTATTTTTTCAGTTGGGAGATCTCCCTAGAATTTTATTCCTTTGAATAAATTACATAGGGAGGGGAGGGAAGGAAATGAGAAAACAAACTCTTATCTATACAACATGATGACACAATTCTTATGGAGAACATTTTCAGTACCTAGCTAAGGTTTCAAAGGTTGGAATTTGAAATGGATCCCATCAAATCTGAGCTAGAGGGATTGGCTTAGAGGTTAAAAGCGATAAGAAAATTTTGGAAGACCAGAACAATTAGGAAGGGGACCTTCCTCCAAAAGGTTAGTGAAAATGTGTTTGGATGTTGTCCAAATTTTGTACTACATAAAGCAATGTAAATGGTCAAAAGGAAATTGTTTATTTCAACAATGTATTTGTTATCAATAATTAAATACGAAATATTGATGTAATCACATTGAGCTTCCTGTTTAGCCTTTTAATATAATGTAAATCCATGGTTACTATTAAAAAAACATATTTAATTTTGTCTCCCTTTTTAAGAGGCTAAACTTAAGCGACACACAAGTATGCAATCAACGCCTTTCTTTCCAACCTGAACAAGTGAGGAAAGTCCATCCATCCATGAAGGGCATCACCCAAATAGTAAGGCAAGTATGTCAGCATATAACATGGTTACCACCCAAATAAGTATGGTAAGACAAGTCATGAGACTACGAAACTAGATTTATAGTTAAGAAGGTTCCAAAAATATCGATTTCCTTTCCAAAACACAATAAACCATGAATGGTAAGTTATTAGTGGTGCATATACATATTTTAGCCATATTATATATTGTACATTTTTCCTTCTTGTAATACCATTACTACTAATTGTTACTAAACTACCTGCTTACTAGCCAAAAGAATCCACACTGCAAAACTTGCATAGTCCACTAATACATATGGAAATTTGCATGTAGAGAGTGTCTCATTACTTTCTATAAATTAGTAGTAATTTTCATTATCACTCAAGCTAAACTTTGTAAGACAAACATTGAAGTATTACAATAATTCTCCATAGGGAAGGAATTATTATTATGCAACTAAGAATTTTAACTGTGCAATTATTAACATTTCTAAGTTTATGCTTATGTGATGTGAACAACTTTGATTTGATTATTAACATTGTTAACTTTAATTTTTGAAATAAAAATTATTGAAGAGATATGATATTTCTAAAATCAACCATTATTGGGAACTCTTTTAATTCCAAACATCTCATTCAGTTTGATCATTCGAAAACCCCAACCTCGGTTCCTTTTTATAACTCTTGGGTTATCTAAGAATCCCTAGAAATTGAGAATCTGAGAAGCCCTAGAAATCAAGAAGAACCTTGATAACTTTAATAGAGAGGATGGATATAGACTTAGCCAATCATGGAAGTTCACCATCCACCATCTTACCCACTCATAATTTGAACTCTAGATTCCTATTATCAATATTTTAATAGACCTTGTTGGTTGTTGAATAATTCATAATTATTTCATCAATACTGAATATATTTATTTAACTTATATATATATATATATAATATTTTCAAATTTCTCTCATTTTTTCAACTTGACAAAAACTTTATTTTAATTTTTAAAAAAATCTATATTTATCACTATTTTAATTTTTAGTTTAATAAAATTTGTTTATTTTCATTCTTTGATCATATAATTTATAATTCAAATATATAATTTAATTTTTATTTTAAATGGAAGGTACTTTTTAGTATCCTCTTTCAAGGTTTTCAAGAAGACTTTTCAATGTTTGTTAGTTCTACTTCCCACCATATTATCAACAAAGATCTGATTCTAGATATGAGTGCAAAAGAGTTGCTACACTAGGGGATACTTCCCCACATTTGTGGAGGGAATTCTTGGTAAACCTGGTGTAGAATATTTTTGTGTCTCATCCAAGGGGATTTGAATGAGACACATCTTGGTGCAGAACTAGCTAAGTAATTAAAAACTTTAGCCATGACTATTTTAGTTAATCCCTTGGGTTTGGTTTGTTCGAATCATAATTTGTACCACGATAATCTACTAGGAAATTTAATTAATGAATAGGATTCTTCTAAGAGTATATTACTTGTATTCCATGAATATATTCCTTTTGACTTGTTAACTGAAAACCTGGTTTGTTATATTTAAAGCCTTGATATTTTCTCAAGTTTCCTGAATTTTGTCATGGATTGATTAGAATTGCATGTTTGGATGCCTTGCTATGAAAAACCATCATAATCATAATTTTGATTCTAATTGATAATGAACTGAGTCACTTAGAAAATATTTGTATACATTTCATGTTTTGAACGTTGGCTTATAGTCAAAATAATTTTGTTGCATTCTTCTTTCACAAATCAAAGTCCTGGCAAGGAAACGAGGATTGCATAAAGATGCATATTATATTTCCTCTATTGAATGGAGGGGTGCTTTTTTTTATGTGATTTCATGGCTAAAGTAATAATTTTTCCCTTGGGCCCTGAAATCATGGCATTTCATGGAATCAAACTTAATAACATTATTTCTTGCGAAGAAATAAAATGATTTATGGTTTATGTTTTTGTTTTTGTTTTATGCTTATTATTATCTGAGCAACTTGTGTTTCATTCCTTTTATATATTCCTATGCATATTATGTATCTTATAATTAAATATCGTTTTCCTTTCTAACCATTAATTCTTGCTTGGTTTCTTAACAACTGAAGTTTTGGAAGATTGAAAAGGCTCCAAAGAATGGTCATTGGAACTTTAACCACAAGTTATTTTTGTTTCAAGAAGTTTTTGAAAACTTGATTTCAAGAAAACTCACTCTAGACTT
This sequence comes from Pinus albicaulis, assembly GCA_034641835.2. Classification (NCBI taxonomy): domain Eukaryota; kingdom Viridiplantae; phylum Streptophyta; class Pinopsida; order Pinales; family Pinaceae; genus Pinus; species Pinus albicaulis. The sequence continues at coordinate 1,108,692,519 of CM076572.1, read as the reverse complement.
AATTTATCCAAAACACATGTTCTTAAACTATGGTTCGGGCAACAAAAAATGGAGAATGGGAAATTTCATATTTCAATTCAAGAATTCCTTCAAATGAAATAATGAACATGGGACGTGAGCTTCAGCAATGTTGTGTCTAAAGAGGGTTGGTATGTTAAGCTACATATGAATTAAACAAGTGTATTTATCCTTTTCATTTTGGGTCATTGCATAATTGAAATGTCTATTGTAGGTAATGGTTGATTGCTTGAGGCTTTTGGAAGAAAGTTCGCAAGATTGAAATAGGAACCTTGTTGACAGGGTTGAAAGGATACTAAGAAAGATGATTCTAGACATCCAAAGCCACCTCATTTTTTTCTTTGCATATTACCAGAGGAAGAAAAATGTCCTTTATGGTGATTGTACAATATAGGGATTTCAATTATTTTTTTGGCCCATACTATAATTAATTTTTTGTGTTTCTTTCCCCATACTTTAAGAGCTTAAAATTCTATTTTTTAGAATTGATTGTTTGTTTATATGATTTTTCATATTTCTAATTGTGACCTACTTATATAGTATCATAAGTTGTTCTTCATTAGTTTTAATATAAGTTGCCCACGATCTGCCTAGGACCCAAAATCCCTACCTTTTATGAATTAATTAGCCTCTCCCCATTTAAACAATTCACATATATGAGCTTCTCAGAAGTCTACATTTCTAACTTTTTTTAAAGCAATGTAGACTAAAATATATATGGATATCTGAATTTTCAGTGGTTTTATTTCATATTTTTCTAGGATGAATATTTATCTATATCCCTGATCATAAATTTCAAAAAATTTATGATATTTAAATAGACTACCATTCACAATACAATGTGATTGTGAATACAATTTATACACTATTGATTGTTTTAAATAAATATGTTGGCAGGTTGTATCATCTAGATAATGACCCTTTATTTCAAGATATAGAGCTTCAGTGAGAAATCAATCATCCAAGGTTGAAATGATTGAATATTTGTACAAACCATTGCCCTCAAGAAAGGATGAGGGCATGATCAGAAGTTCTACATGTGTTGTTTCATTGGCAGAATTGTTTTATCTTGCAAATCAATATAGTTAGAGAATGATGCTTTTGAGTATGTAATAAGGTGAATGGAAGATATCATCATTAATGTAGAGATGTAAAGATAATATTTTATCGTTTCATTTAGCAGCCCCTTCGACCTATTTCTAAACAGTAATTAGACATTAATAAAACTATCTTGTTTATAGATTACATGGTGAGCTCTTGGTACAATTTTACCAATCATGAAATCCACCACCTAATGTAGAATAAAAACTGCAACAAATGATAGTATTTAGGTATGTGGTCAATGATAAGGTATGTTGGTAGGCCACGGCGTTATGAATTTTTGGTCATATTTTAGCCAAATAGAATAAAGACATAGTTATGGTTCCCCAGTAACCCTATGTCACATAATATTATTGAAAGGCTTAATCAAATTTTTAAAAATTTAATATAGAATAATAGTATTTTTTCTATTATATTATAGAACATCGATTATAAACATTAAAAAATAATAATGTAGTTTTAGTGTCTACCCAGAGTGTGCCCCAATTATAATGTGCAACCATATTACATAAGGCTATTCTTGGAGTGCTTCATAAGGGCCCTTGTGGTCTTAAAAGAGTGGATGCCATTATTAAGAGTCAAAATTCATGTCTAGGGTCTCCAAAGTGAAATGTTTCCTCCAAGTAGTGCAATGTTTCAACCAAAAAGTGCTAAATCATTTCCAAGAGGTGCAACATCCCCTCAAAAATGCACCAAGTCCTCTCTACAAGGGTGTTATGTCCTCAAGAATCCCAACATACTCCAAAAGAAGCGAAAGGACCTATAGGTGAAATCGAAATGCACACATAAAGCATATGTGTGTCCTCTCCAAGATCCTCCAAATGAGGAAGGTTCAATCCAAATCAAGATCGTGAAAACTACATCATCCCAAAAGGTGCTCAAATGAGCCAATGTATTTGAACACAAGGTCAATGCAATATAAATATTAAAAATAGATTCATGTCAAATGTAAACTCCACTAGGTAGATCATGTTAAACATTTCCTTCAAACTTCACAATGACTCATAGAACTCATACAAATTTCCAATATTAGGTATAGGAAGCCTCATCATTAGCCCATATTACATGTTCTTGTACCCTAAGAATAGAATTTTTTCCCAAGTAACCCACCATGGAGTATGTGTACTGATATATGGTATGGGTTGGGGGTAAAAATCCCATGATAATCATGTGAGGTTATGTATGATACATCCACATGAGTGATTTTGTTGGGGGAGCACTTATGCATTAGTTTCCCTCTCCTTGGAAACTTTTGTTTCCACCTCTTATTCACCATTTTCCTTGCTTATTTAACCTCTTTGGATTTTGAGTTTTATTTTTCTTCACTTAGTCCTTTTTAAGTATGCATTCACTGCATAGTACTTTCAGTGATGTCCTCAATGTTATCTCCCTATAATTTCAAAAGATTGGTGAGACCAAAAATGTGGGGAGAACACTTGAACCACTTTGGGATTCTATGATCTAGCCCTCCTAAATCCAGAGAGGGATCTCTCTATAAGTGAAAATATTAATTTATCTTTAAGGCTTTTGGGTATGATATTAGGCTAGTTATTAAGAGAAAGTGTTTTTGTTTGGTTTTGGATGGTTGAGCATGATTTTTAATTGAGTGGAAAGTCCTAAAATGAAAGAGTTTCAAAGGTGTGAAGTTGCAAGCAATCAGAACAAGCTTTGGATAATAGGATAGATATGTTTTTAGTCCAATGGGCTATGGAGTCATAAGGGTTTAATTGTGTAACAATTTCAAGAGTGGTCCAAGGGGCAAGTCATCTATATCACAAGATCTTTTGGATTAAATGATGGAATGGAACATTAAAAGTGTTGAAGGGGTGGAAAAATACAATAATTTCAACTAGGATTTATCAGTCTTTCCAAACAAGAAAAGCCTTTTAAGTAACTGTTTAAAACCAACCAAAGGACAGGGCTAACCATAGACTTCTTTGTACAAGTTCATATTAAAGCTAACTCATTAGACAAACAATCCAGTAATCCACATAATTAATTTCAGAAGGGAAAAAAACAGATAAGAAAAATAAAGTGCAGCCTAAGATCAGATAAGATACTTTCAAATCTAAACTGCTTTCAGCATACTCTTAGGGAAACTTTCAGAATTACCTTTGAAGAAAGAACTAGAAGACAGGGCAAACCATAAAATTTTCTAGTCTAACTCTACTAAGCACATAATGAAAATAACATTCAAGAACTTATTTTCAAGCTTTGCACATCAAGACAGGGGAAAACCAACATTCCTTGATAATGTTTACACTTAACTTAAGTCTTTCTTAAACACATAATTTGGAGGAAAACATTGAGATAAATATCATCAGTCAGAGAAGGGTACTGTAAATAGTAAGTCCTAACTCTATGCTTATTGTTCTTTATCAGAGAATAAGTGGACAAAATGGCATACATGAAAGAAAAAAAACAACACAGAAAGAAGCACTTCACCAGTGATATAGACCAGGATCCCAAGAATCAGCTTGTATATTGATGTCAATCCAGTTACATTCTTCCAATCCAATGTTTCAGTTCAACAATCATCTTCTCTTCTCAGCCTAACTTATTTGATTACAAACAGAGCTTCAACAGCATTTGAACACTATTTACATGTAGAAAATTTCGAGCACAAGTATATTTCAAAGTTCTGCAACCAACCCTTTACAATGAGCTCCTCATGAAGATTTTATAGAAAAAATGAGGACGTCGAATGAGAGAAAATATCTACAAGCTCAATTAATACAGTTTAATGCTTCTTGATATTTGAGGGGCACAATGGAGAAGATTTCAAATATTTCTCTATATTAATTGGCTTACATTAAGTATTAAGTTTTCTCGGAAGATTTTGTTGACTTTAAGGCTCTGTATTATCCTTGTAATAATTCTGCTGACAATTTAAATTGTTTTCTTTGATTCGAAATAACTGTTCGATTGTATTGGGTCAAATATCTTATGTTCTAGTCATAACTATGCCTCTTTTGAATGCTTTGAGGCTATAGGTGGCCTTTGGTAGCTGAGGGGATTCAATTAGCCTCTGATGTGGCAGTGGAGGCTTCTCGGACTGATTGATATTATTGTTTTTCTTTAAACATGACTAATTTGCTTTAATTCTATGTGTTAGGCATAATTAGGCCTAAATTCCATCTTCTTCTCTTCAAACTGCATTTAATTGAGTGAATTAGGCTTTTAATTGTCAATTTTAGCTGTAATCCCTCCAAAATGTGTAAAAAATATTTGATCCTTCATCTTTGTTGTGACTGGATCTTTTAACACCGATACTCTTTGATTAATTTAGTTTTGCTGTGTCTTGTTGATGTGCAGGCGCGCAGAGGGTTTTAAAATGGCATCATTGCTCATGAGGCACCAATGAAACATGGTGTCGAACCCCGTAGAATGATTTCATTTATAAACAAAGGCATGGGGGATCGTCATCCCCGACCTTTGATTTTATTTTAACATAATGGAAACAACCATTAAAACCTACACAAACAAGAAAAAGTTAAGAGAATCCTGCATATTTTGGTTTAACTACTTTGGAGGCTGGGGTTAGATCGTAGTCGTTGAATGAAAGCATGCAACAGCGAGGATTGCTTTGTGGGGGGTCAAATAGGAGGCGGTTGGAAAAAATGTTGGGGAGATTAAATCTGGATTGTTGATGCATATTGATCAACGGTCGAGATCGATCATAAATATATAAAGCGGAGGGGTCACTTTATAATGAAACGACGGAAAATATAAGAAAAATGGGCAAAAAACCTTAATCGACAGCGAAAAAGGCATGGATGAAATTTGGGGTTTCAGAAATAACCTAGACCGTCGGATGAGATCAGACCACAAAGATCAAAGACGGAGGTTGGTCGATGAAGGCCCTTGGAGGATGGGTGGAGGGTGATAAACTAAAAACGAGATTGAATGCGGGATGTTGATCTGCAGAGATCAACGACGGAAAATAAATGCGATGGGATGCAATATAAATGGGGTAAAGTGGTTTTGGCTATAGAAACCACCGTTTTCGTGCTAAAAAATGGAGGAAGGGGTTTTAACTTTTCGAACGCAATATGCATTACTGTCCGACACGTTGCCTTTTGAAACTACCCATATCGCATAACTTTGGATCATTAACCTTCGGGCTAAAAATCATGCGAAACTGCGCGTCGGTCATCAGATTAGGGTTCTTAGATCAGACGGTTGTGGAGAGAGCATGATAAAGAACAGATGCTCAAGCGATAACAGGTGGGGCAGAGCCAAGGCGGTATTAACATGGATTGTCATATCAAGAAATAGACGGTGGATATTTGATCTAGGAAGGGTAGGACACAATGGAGTTGGGCCTATTGGGATGATTCTAGACCGTTGGATCAAGGAGTGAATGGTCTAAATTAAATCTCGGGGTTAATGTAATGAGATATGAGGTAGAGGTTGGGCAGAGAATGAGTTAATGTGATCCGTTAATCTACAGAGATCAATGACAAAGATCCACTTAAAACTTTATACAATGGGGCTCATTAAAAAATAACAATCGGAAAGGGCTTTGATCTGGACCGTCGGATCTTTTCATATGGACGGTCCAGATGAAATCGGAAGATTGCGATCAACGAAGAAGGGAGGAAAAGGCACCGATGCAATTATATGTGGACCATTGATCTGAGGGCCAGATCAATGACGGTGAATGAATCGGAGGTCCAAAGGGGGAGGGATGGGCTTAGGGGAAGAAAAATGTGGGCCGTCGGATCTGGGTATGGTGGAACAAATTGATGGCTAAGAATCCATCGGGAGGTTTCCAATCGGGAGGGGGAAATAAAATTTTCAAATGCACCTAATGAAATCTCTGATGCGAGATTCCGCAGATCGTTAATTAGTTTCAAATCAACGGTAGGGATTCGCTTAGACCATGAACCGGTGGGTTTCCTTTTAACATAAGAAAAATGGATTTTTTCATGAAATACAAAGGAAAAATTTCAATGGGGAAGGATTATTTATATGATTTAGTGCCCGATTGCGGGGCCTTTGGGTATATGAAAAGATGAAAAGATCGGGGGTTTGTAATAAAGGAACCAATCACATCGGGACTTTTCATTTAAAGAAAAACACGTGCCCATTGAAAGTTACAATTGCGATAAGCACTTTGGGACTTTAACTCTTGGTTCCGAGGCATGGGTATATGGTGCAGAAGTGGTTTGGGGGCTTAGCCGAAGGGGGCTAAAGCCTTAGCACAAAAAAGGCTCATTTTTATGATTTTTCAAGGATTGTTAAGGATTTTGAAAACTTCCGATAAGGCAAAAAAGGATTCTTAAACCTTATCAAAGGGGTTTTTATGAAGGGAACAATGGAAAAACAGAAAAATAGAGGAATTTTATGAAGTAAAAGGGGATTAAAAATGAAGGTTATTTTTGAGTGGAAGAAGGGGTAAAATGAGGGAAAAATGGAGTTTTTGTAGCAGTCTTTTCTTCAGGAAAACAACAGATTTTCATAATTAAGAGGGAAACAACAGTGAAGATTAACTCAAGGATAAGTCACCTTCACAAGACTTCAAGAACTAAAAATTTGGAAATAAAATTGTTTCTTGAAGGCTTTCAAAAACGATTTAGCCACCATTTAATATGAAATTTTTTATAGGTGGCTAATAGTGGCTCCACATGGGAATGGTGCCTTATTGAAGGCATCAAGAACTTTAGACTTGTATTCTCTGGGGGGCTGATCAATGCCTCATCCATTGGGCTCCAACTTTTTTCACTTGGATGATCTTCTTTTGCTCTAAAAATGTTAGCAGCCATGAAAGAAAATGGAATACTATCAAACCAAGCTTTCTACCTACCCAATCCTACTGATCTAACATTTTTCTTCTTTGAGAATGCATTTGAATTGGAAAACTCTTTCTACAAACATTTTATTCTTTTGAAAGAAAAAAAACTAATCTAATTATACTTCTTATTTCTCCATGAACTCAGATTAAACAGTTGAGTTCATAAGCTTCTCTACCTAACTACTATCTATTAGGATTAAACAGTCTAACATATTTTATTCTCTAAATTCTGAAACAAAAATTTAAAAGCACACAAGTTAGGATTGAACAATCTAACATGTTGCTAATCTATGGCATAAAAAACAAGTTGCACATAGATAATTATTTTTCAGAAAATTAAATCAAAATGGTGAAGGCTTAAGATATGAAAGTTCTAAGCATGACCTTCTCTTTTCTTCAGCTCTGTCTTTAGTTTGTTTGAACTATTTTTGTTTGTTATCTGGTTCAATTTTTGGGCTTATTAGAACCAGTTCACTTCTATTTTTGACTCAAGATTTAAAAAGATTGGAGTCATTCTTCTTTGGAATCTTAGGTTTGGATTTTGAGCTAGTTTGAACCTTTATTTTTCTACCCTAATCTACCTAACTGATAAGCCAAGATTAAACTGTTTGGAAAATCTGATTCACTAACCTATCAGCAGTAAATTTAAAACTAATTAGTCATGATTAGGCTGTATGAATAACTAGGAGTGTGTTTTTTAGGAGTGGCATTTGATCTTGTACACTTTCATATTTTGTTTCTCTTTTTGGTATGGGGCTGTACCTTTCTTGTTTTTACAATCTGCCCTCTTTTCTTTCTTCTATTGTTTTTGTATTTTTGATTTTTCTAACTTTGAATGCAATGGTGGATGAAATATTTATAATGATAAAAAAGATAAAAAGGCTTCAAAACATGATAGGATCAAGAGAAATAATGTTTAAGCATCATGCCATTGATAGGACCCCCAAATAATTTAGCTCCATTCAATTCCTGCAAAAAATAAGCATTGTTACCAGTAGTAGAATGAATGAGATAAGGGCCAAGCCATAAGTTATCAAATTTCGCATGCTTTCCTTTTTCTTCTCTCCTTGAATCCCACTTTAACACTTTTCCCCCAACATTGAAATTATTGGCCTTTGTCCTTCTATCAAAAGGCTTTTTGATGCTCTCTTTCTTTTGTAATGCTCTATTGTAAACCTCCTCTCTGTTTTGCTAAAGGTGTATAGTCTGATTAATCCTTATGATCATGTCATTGTCTTTAGACTGCACTTCTTGAATCAACTTCATAACTGAAACACCCAAGCTGGTTGGAAAAATTGCATCTGTACCATACACAAGCTGATAGGGTGACATCCAAGTAGATTTATTAATTATTAATCTGTCAGCCCATAGTGCATGTACTAGCTTTGTGTGCCAAGACTTCTTGTTGTCCTCCAACAACTTCTTGATTATGTTCACCAAACTCTTGTTTGAGGATTCTGCTAACCCATTACCTTGAGGGTAATAAGAAGTAGAATGGCCCAATGTTATCTGATATTTGTGACAGAATTCCACCATATTATTAGATCCAAACGCAGCTGCATTATCAGTGATGATCTTCTTAGGACAGCCAAATCTAGAGAGGATATGAGTCTCAATGAATTTTATGATGACAGAATCATTGGCTTGCCTAGAAGGGATGGCTTCTATCCATTTGGTAAAGTAGTATGTTGCAGTGAGAATCGATTTATGTTGGGCAGATGATGGTGGATGGATTTCCCCTATGAATTCAAGTCCCCATTGTTTAAAAGGAGCTTCAACAATGATTGGATGCAAAGGTAAGGGAAGCAATTTTCTTTTGCCCTCAAAAAGTTCGCATTTGTGACAGGTAATTATCATCTTTTGTACATCTAGAAAGAGGATGGGCCAATAGTAACCATCTCTAAGGATTTTGTTGGCTATTGTCTTCTAATAGAGGTGGCCTCCACATTCTCCTTCATGGAACTCGTGCTTAACCTTCTTTGCATCATTCTCAAGCAAACATTTAAGCAATATCCCACTTGCATTTTTCCAATAAAGACATTTATCTATAATGCAGTAGTTTACAAATTTTAACTTTAAAAACCTTGCGTTTGTTTTTGATAAACCAGGAGGTGTATTCAGATTGAGAAAAACATATAGAATATCAGCATACCAAGAGGAATTCATAAAATGGTCTTCAAAAATGGGAGTTGACAATTCCTCTTGTTCATCTAAAGCATTTATCATATTTATATCAAGAACTTCAAAATTTGATTCAGCTATTCATCTAGCTAGACCTTGGCCTTTAATGAGTTTAGTGGGCTTGATTTCTAAATCATATTCAAGTATCATAGCTATCCACTTACCTCTCTTACCATCTGGGTCCTGTGTTATAATGTCTTTCATAACTGAATTTGGGACAAAGGAAATGATGTGGGAGTGCAAAATATAAACTCTGAAGTCTTTTAAGGCTTTGATTAAGGCTTGTTTTTCCATAATGTTGTACTTCAGAGGAGCATCTCTCAATGCCTTGCTAAAGAATGCAGTGGGCTACTCTTGTCCTTGTGGATTTTTCTGCAATAGGATATCATCTATTGTGTGTTCTGATGCAAATGAAAAAATGTAAAAATATTTTGAAAAATCAGGATTTATTAGAATTGGTGTTTTGGTTAATGCTTGTTTCACCAGCTCAAAATACTTCTTTGCTTCCAAGGTCCATTTTAACTCCTTGTTCCCTTTTCAGCATGTTTGTAATGTTTCTAAGGAGTTCAGCCAAGTTGGGTATGAACCTTCTCAAGAAATTAATCTTTGCAATGAAATATTGGATTTCCTTGATGTTTCGAGGATGAGTTGTTAGGGCTCTTGTTTTGAATTTTGAGTAAAGAACATATTTTTGGGTTGCGGATCGACACATGGAAGCCATGACCAAGCCGCAACTATGGTGAGTAGCGGAGCTACTGAGGTTGTGGGGGAGAAGGAGATAGCTGAAGAAGTCGATGCAGATAAGTGCAGACGAAGAGAAGATACGGTAGAGGACGGAGAGTAGAACTCATAGACAAAAGAGAGAAGCCAAAAGAAGCTGAAGAAGAATGCAAGAGGAACTAGCAGTTGTGATGGCGGGTCAATAAATAGTTGTCACCCATATGAAAGAAGACACACACGAATGCAGAGTGATTGAAGAGGATCGAGCGGAAGCTACAGAAGAGATCTATCCTGAGCATCACATATTTGTAGTTCCTAGGCTTCTATTATCTACCTCTCTGTCCTATGAGACGTTTGTAAAAAAATTGTAAGCTCTTCCTGTGGAAGTGATGTAACTATGGATCCTGCTGAAATTTATCAATATAATTTCAGGTTGCTGTCTTATTATATGAATTACATGCATGCATGATGCCTGTGATGTTTAAAATTTTATTTTCTTAGTATCTACCCAATCTTATGAATGTTCTTGCGTATATGATGATACTTATGCAACCAATTCTATATTAATCTCGAATTGCAGATCCATCCACCACTATCGATCTATTCCCCTTCTGCATGTGGTTGTGACACGCCTCGGGTGAGACTCTCTACTCTCCGGAGTAGGGTGAAAATGCCGGCATGGTTCTAGACTACAGCGGATTCCCTTGTTGGCAACAATCTCTGAACCTGGGTCTTGCCTGCGAGACCTGTTTCTTCGCCAACAAATGGTTCCATTGTCAGGACCCTACATGTTATGAGGGGAAATAGATCATGGTATCAAGGGGCTTCGAAGGAGAAATACGGAGATGGTGGGATAACCATCTGGACTAGTTTATCGCTCAGCAAGCGGAGCTGATGAATCAAAAGGAGAAGGTGCTCAAGGATCTCGTCCTTTTCTCAGATTCTGCCAGTGATACCTATGAGATCCTCTGGGGAAAATTCCCTAACGACCTCTATAATTGTTTGTGGAGGTTGCAGACCAAGGTGCCTAGGGATCACTCGCAGAATATCCAACGCAAGTGGGTGCACGGAGATCTAGTGGCCCTGCACCGGCTGGATACTGAGTTGACCCACGCAGTGAATTTCTAGGTAGAGACCACTTTGGACAGATATATTGTGGAGTTTGCCGCAGAGTGCTACCAATCCTTCTTTAAGGCTGAGGCTATCTTTCAATCTGGGCTAAGAGGGAAGGTGCTTAAGGAAATTCCATTGTGGATTAAGGCCCTGATGGTGGACGAAGGGCTGATGGCATTCCAAAAATCGAGCATGGAAGCATAAACCTCCATTGCTGGGGGAAGGGCTGAAGGGACAAATGCTACATGAAGTGTGAAGCAAGGGAGTGGGGGAATGGATACTGAGACTGCAAGGAGGTTGAGGGAGAGATGTGCACATCAGAGGGCACAGATCGCAGACAGGTGGCGAGAAAGGGTGTTGTGGGAGTCGAAACGACGAGGGAAAAATAGGAAGAATCAAGAGGAGGTACCTCAGAGGATAGAAAATATGGATCGCCAGGCGAATACCCTGGAGAGGGAAGGGACCATTGTGGAATTGCAGCAGGTGCATGGGAGCCCAGCTAGGAGAAAGAGAGAGATGAAGTTTTATGAAGAAGATGCAAGTCTGTAGCCCAAAGAAGGTTCCGATGGCAAATGGTACGTCATGATGCAGTGGTTATTTCAAGAACGGATGACATTCATATCTCCAGGTATTCCTACTGCCCAAAGTTTGCATGGCAAGGATTCCTACCATCCCCTGGTACTCTATAAACCTTTAAGTAATATTTTCATTAAGTTACAAGCATTGAGTCGATTGCACTGTAGTTCATTGTTGGCAGTGACACACGTTAACAGTAGCGTCACTAGTAGTAGTCCAGTTCCTAGTGGTATAGTCACGCAACCACGACCTAGAGGGTTTATTCTAGTCACACCTTTGCAAGTAAATATGGCTGGGTCATTCACACGATACCCAAAATTTTCTGGCCGAGGTAATGATGATGTGGAGCAACACTGGTATCTCTGTGAAGCCATATGGAGGGCTCGGCAGACACCGGACGGAGGGAAGCTAATAGAATTCCAAAGCACGCTGAGAGAAAGGGCTTTGTGATGGTTCATAAAGTGGTGAGAGGCCCACCCAAATCCAGCAACCACGGATGTCAAGCGGGATTTTGTCCGAAAATTTAAGCTCCCCCAAATAGACCAGAAGGGTCTGTCTGAACTGTGAGAGATTAAGAAAAAGGAAGGAGAGACTGCATGGGAGATGATGCACAGGTTCAAGGGCGCAATCAGGAAACTCAGCTACCTGATCAACCCAAACCATCAAAGGGAATGGTTCATTAAGGCTCTGCTTCCCTTGAGACGAACCCCCCTCACCCAGCAAAAGATTGACAATTTGTAGGACGCTCTGGAGCAGGCTATGAAGATAGAGGCAATGGAGGGATACCCTCAGGAATATCAGGGAGGGCCAGCCCCGCAAGATCCTTCCTTATTGGGATTGCAACATTAGATTGTGATTATAACCGCAAAACTTAAGGAGATGCAGCCTATAAGACCAGCCAGGCCGAACATTTGGTGCACACACTATCTGGTCGAAGGGCACGTGGCAACTGAGTGTCCTCGATTGCATGGCCCGGGTGTGGGGCCCTCGGTCGAGACAATACAGGGGGGTCTACAAGGGGGTCCACCTAGTGGAGGTGGTGTGCCGATGAATCCGCAGGGGGTGTATCAGCTGTAACAACCTTACGCGGGGTTCCCACCTTAACCCAACCAAGCCAACACATAATATTGCAAAATTTTCCGGATGATGGGTCATGAACCTCGGACATGTCCAATATTGCAAAAGTACTCCAATGTCCCAAAAAACGTATACTGTGATTTTTGTGCTTCCACAACTCACAAAACCGAATAGTGCAGAGCTCTCGACACACTGGTAGATCGATTGGACCGACCCTCCTATAGGGTGAATGAGGCTTCCAGGGGCAGAGGAGGCAGTATGTGTGGAGACCGCACAGGGGGACGGGGTCCACTAAAATGCTACAATTGTGACCAGGAGGGTCACGTGGCCTGGGAATGGCCCCTTCCCAGACGCCCATGGTATTCCCAGTGCTGCATGAACACCCATGTGACAGAGGACTACCCTAAACTTATCAAGAAGTGGGAGGAACGAGCATGGTAGAGGGGCACGCATCTAGTAAACTCTGAACCTTAGGGAACCACCACCCCAGCCATGCAGAAAATAGCTATTGTGATGCGAGGAAGAAAGAAAACGAGGGATGACGCTCACGAGAAGGAGCCAGTATGCGGGATTCAACCTGCCTCCCTGAAACAAATGATCCAGCCGGATGTACAGAGGACGTACTTGTAGGAGGCGGTGGAGACATTTTCTCAGTTGGGGGGAGACAAAGGCCTTGAAGTACTCGTGACGACCGATACCAAGGAACAGAGCACCACGGGGGCCCTGATTGAGGAATGGCTCTAGTTATTCCTCAAGATTGTTGACAATGCTTCGATGCGGGAACAACTCAAGCATACCTTGGAGGACGTACTATAGGGGAACACAGGGCCGAGTGAACCCTTGAACATAGCACCCCAGTACGTACAATAGGTCAAGAGGAACAAGAGAAGAATGGGAAAAGAGTTCCAGCTCAACACGCAGGTTGTGGGGCTTCAGATCAGTGACACCATGATCGACTTAGGATTTGATGTCAATATCCTGCCACGGAAGACGTGGGAGGTGCTTGGGCAGCCACGGCTGACCTACTCACCAATCCAGATTAGAATGGCGAACCAGTACTGCATTGTGCCGATCGGCCGCCTCGAAGACGTCAAGGTCGACATTACAGGGGTGAATACTTACATGGACTTTGATGTTATTGATATTATGGGAGATAAGGATCCTTACCCTGCACTGCTAGGAATCGACTAGGCTTTTGAGAATTACGCCATCATCGGCCTCAAAAAGGAGTTGATGATTTTTTAAGATGGAGAAGTCCAAGTCACTCAGCCTCTCGACCCGTATCAAGGCCCGAGGTATACAGAAACTTTGGATAACCGGGAGGATGCTCAAATGTTGGTCAACCTTTACTAGATGACATCTGGGAAGCTAGAGGATTATATTCACCTGACAGTGACTAGCTCCGTGAGTTGGCATAGTGTCCAGAGCTTGGAGCTGGGATCAGAACTAGCCTAGGAAAACTGGCAGCAGGGGGGTATAAGACTAGCATGCGGAGATGTGCCAGCATTGCCAAGGTACATTGGATTGGAGCAAAGATAAGGGAGTATCCCACCCTGTCCAACATGCATGCAGTCAACAAATTCATTGCTAAGATGGAAGACAAGGTACCGGAGGAGAATAGGATACCCCTTCTGGATGTAGCACTCCAGTCCACATCTGCAAGGTGGTGGAAAAATCACCGCAACTACCTGACCTAATGGAGTTGTGGAGCGGCGGCTCTGAGAGTGTGGTTCAAGGAAGATGAAGGACCTCGGAGCCAGTACAGGTACTAGGGAACTTCTGACCCGGGAGACCACCTAAAAACCTGTCAGGAGCAAAGGCGAGGCGTAGGATACCCAGAGGAACTGTGGGTACATTGGTTTGTCCACTCCCTGGACACCATCCCACAGGCCTGGTACTTAGAAGAAGAGAGGAAAAGAGGGACCATCTCCTGGTAGGAAGTCGCGAACAAGTTTTTTCGGTGTTTTTTGTTTGAAGGGAAGACAGAGCTGGTGTCCCAAGAATTACAGGCCATAAAGGGGGTATTGTTTCTCCTCGATCTAGGGACTGACAAGAGAACACTAGTGCTAAATCCTGAGGGCAGGCGTGAGTTGGCTAGCCAACGGATCGACGGTGAGCTAGATGATGACAGTCTGGAGGATCTAAGGCACCTATATTTTGAAGATACGGAAGGTGAGTGGAACATCAAAGAAGAGCCGATCACTGAAGGAGCCCACCTACTCCCGCTGAAGAAAAAGAAGCTAAACATCGGTAAGGAGGAGAAACCAAAACTGGCTATAGTTGGGGACTAGTGGGACAAGGAGATGACAAAGGAAATCTTCAGGCTTCTCCGGGAATACGAAGATATATTCCCTTCATCGGTTGCAGACTTAAAGGGCATCAAAGGGGACCTCGGAGAAATGTGCATAGCACTGAAATCGAATGTCAGGCCCATGAAGCATCAACCTTATCGGTTAAACCCACGGATCAAAGAAAAGGTCAAGTTGGAGATCGATAAGATGCTGACAGCAGGTCTAATATTCCCGGTGGAAGAAGCAGAGTGGGTGAGTCCCATCGTCATTCATAATAAGAAGGATAAGTTAGAAATCCACATCTGTGTGGATTACTGAAGCTTAAACAATGCCTGCATTTATGACCCATTTCCCACCCCCTTCAGTGATGAAGTATTGGACAATGTTGCGGGAAACGAGGCCTACTCCTTCACTGATGGATTTTTGGGCTACCATTAGGTGCGCATTGCGGAAGAGGAAAAAATGAAGATGACGTTCACCACCGAGTGGGGGTCTTCTGCATACCACGTAATTCCATTTGGGTTGAAGAACGCCCCCGCTATGTTTTCCCAGATAGTCACCGCTGCTTTCTGGGAGTACATTCATAAGTTCCTGGAAGTCTACATGGACGATTGGACCGTCTACAGTTTTTTGAAAGACCATGCCACCCTGCTATGCATCATGTTTGATTGGTGTCGACAATTTCAGATTTCCTTGAACTTGAAGAAATGAATCTTTGCGGTTCCCTTCGACACGCTATTAGGACATGTGGTGTGCAAGGAAGGGGTCTATGTCGACCCTGCCAAGGTAGCTGTGATCATCCACATGGAAGTCCTAGAAACGGTGAAGCAGTTGCGGGCACTACTAGGGCACATGGGTTATTATAGATGGTTCATAAAAAATTACATGAAGATCACTGCTCCTCTGGAAAAGTTACTCCGAAAGTCAGAAGTGTTCCAGTGGACGGATGAGTGCAGGATGGCCCTTGACACTTTGAAGGAGAAGCTAGAAACGATGCCCATTCTGGTTCACCCAGATTGGGATAAGAAGTTCCACATGCATATCGATGCTTCCAGTATTGCACTTAGGGTTGTCTTTGTGCAACCCGGGGAGATGACAGTTGACCACCCAGTCTAATTCGCCAGTCGCAAACTGTCTAATGCAGAGTGGAATTACACCACCATGGAGAGGGAAGCCCTCATAATGGTGTACTCGCTCTAGAAGTTCCGCCACTACCTCCTACAAGGTAATTTTAAGTTCTTCACTGATCACTTTTCATTGAAGTACTTAGTCAATAAAACTGTGTTGGAAGGACGGATATGCAGATGGCTTCTACTCTTCCAAGAATTCACCTTCAAGGTGATCATCAAGCCCGGGAGGTTGAACGTTGGGCTCGATCATTTATCCAGGTTGGAAACGGGGGAGAATGATGGCTCTCTCAATGATCAGCTACCAGATGATGATATTTTACGAGTCGAAGCCATACCAGATTATTTGGCTGACATCGCAACTTACTTGACCATGAGGCAATGCCCTTAGCACTACACCCCGCTCTAGAAATGACACTTGGTCGTCTGTGCCGCCGAATACCAACTGATTGTGGGGAAGTTGTATAGATTGGGCCTCGATGAGATTCTGTTTAGATGTGTACTTTACCACAAATGCGAAGCCGTGCTGTGGGAGTGCCATAGTAGCATTGCGGGTGGGCATGTGGGGGCGAAACCCACTACCAGGAAAGTGCTCCAAGCTGGACTATGGTGGCCGATGGTCCATGCCGATTGTAAGACATTTGTTAAGAAATGCGATGTCTGCCAGCGAATAGGGAGGCCCTCTCATAGAGACGAGCTCCCGCTACACCTGGTGCATGTGTTGCGGCCGTTTGAGAAGTGGGTTGTCGACTTCATAGGTCCCATAGCCCTAGTAGCTAGGCATTCCAAGGGCTGGTACATCATTACCGCTACCGACTACCTCACCCGGTAGGCTGAGGCAGTGGTGGTATGGGACTATACAGCCGATATAATAGCTCGGTTCATCTTTGAACACATCATTAGCAGGTTTGGCTGCCCACGAAGCTTAACCAGTGATCAAGGTACGCACTTCATTAATGAAATGGTCAAATCGATGTTGGACACCTTCATGATTCAACATCACAAAAGCAACCCGTACCACCCACAGGCCAATGGCACTGTTGAAGCGTTCAACAAAATCCTTGAAAAGGGTTTGACAAAGATCTGCAATGCCAAGCGGGATGATTGGGACGAGCGGTTTCCAGCTGTACTATGGGCCTACCGAACTACGGTGAAGCGTTTGACCAATGAAACATTGTTCCAGCTGGTGTATGTCCGTGAAGCTGTGATTCCCACCGAGTTCAGCATACCAACTCTTCTAATTGCCACATCCCTCAAGTTCTCGGAAGAGGAATTACTACAAGAGCACCTCCATGAATTACAAGAACTGGACGAGGCCCGGTTTCTGGTCGAGTTTCACAAAAAGGTTCAGAAGGATAGGCAAAAGGCGTGGCATGACTACCACATCAAGAGAAAAATGTTCCAGGTTGGAGGGAAGGTTCTCCTATACGATAGCAGGTTTCAGAAGTTTCCGGGAAAAATGCAGATGCACTGGTTGGGACCCTACTTCATCGTCGAGATTAGGGATCCCAGAGTCGTTTGGTTGGCTCAACTAGATGGTACTATTTTACCTGGGTGGGTGAATGTCACATGCTTGAAGCCCTACCATAAATAATTTTCTTTCTCCTTTCATTAATAACTCTCACACCCGAGAGAAGCCATATAGTATCATATTTGAATAACTCTCCCGCAACCGTGATGAGCATAGGTAGTGTTCGTTGTCCATGCATAGGTCGTCAATAACCACTATGATGTGGGGAACGCACCTCAACCAACTGTGGTCGGGGAGGGTGCATCCAGCGTGTCATCCCTATAAGATACACAAACATGTCAGGTGTCAGTCCATATCATTTTAGTTAGTACTTGTGTCAGTCCGTAGAATCACTTAGATTTGCAGCATAAATTGCCATAATTAGAAGTAACCTTGCAGTAATCATTTTTCCATAATTCAAAGTAACCTCAACTGTCATGTCTTCCCATTTCCCCATGCCACTGTCAGCAGATGTCGGAACACACCTCAACAGGCGACTGATCGCATGATTATCGCCGTGGAGAATGCCAGCAATAATTAATTCATTATGGGGTCTCATCAACCACACTCGTGCCAGTTAATTACATAACCTGCATGAAGAAAAGCACGATAATGTCAGAGAAGTTAGAATTAGAAATTGGAGCAGAACTAGAGTAGCAAAAGTATCCAAAAGCACAGAACCAAGAGAAGGTTTCGAGACTGATTCTACAAGTGTATCAATGCCGAGCGAAGATGACAAGAGCCAACCCAGTAGTCGTAGAACTACAGTTCAACAGCCGAATTCATAAAACAAAGTCCCTTGTCAAGAAATACGATAGTGCTACCTTCATATATACAGACCTCATGGACTCTTTCGAGTTCCCAGCACTTAAGAGCCCAATGTATATGGAATATTATACCACATAAGCAAGGTGTGCAGCAAACGAAATCCTGCCAGAGCTTCGAGGCCTATAGCAATCCTCCATTTTGAATTTAATAAATCTGCCAGTATTCAGGACAATGGGACCAGCCATGCAGTGTACCAAGTTCTTGCTTAGTCTCATCCAGAACGGGTCATTGTGGTTGAACAAATAAATTCCAATCCATGCCAAGGATATCCATTGGCTCACAGGGCTTTCACAGAACGACCCAGATGTATCGTCTGCATGTTAGACCACTTCCAAAAGAGCGAAGAAGTTGGGAGATTCAAACTATTATGTAAAATATGTCACACGACGGGGGGGAAAGGGAGCGAATATGGAACTTATCAACAAGCCTGAAATCAAGTTCGCATGCTACCTCATTGCCAGTAAGACAATGAGGCACTACACGAAGGGAGAATGTACCCTGGATACTATTTCCATTGCAGAGCACTGCGTCCAGGGGGCTAAGTTGAATCAACGCATGCGAAGATAATTACAAGAGGGCCACAAGCTTTATTTATGGGTATTTGATAGTTGCATTTGCAATGTGGAAGTGGCATACTCCCCTCATCAAGACACTGGCGGAAATAGTGGAGGGCCAGTCTCTGGCAATGAAGTTCATCCCGTGGAAGGTGTCGGGTGATCCCAACACCAAAGAGGTCAATGCAGAGGCATTTCAAAGTTGGTATGGATTAATGACAGATGTTGTCGCAGGCCAGTAGAGGGTGCCCAAGAATCTGCTGGACGAGTACAGTGAGCAAGTATGGTTCGGGGTCAGCCACAGGCACACCCTCCTCTGACCTACTTGCATGCCGGAGGAGAAATTTCACATGCGACTGCTGAAGTTCCATCTCGAAGACACAACCTTCCACAATGAATTTTGTTTATGGCTAGGGGTCGCGATGGAAGTCCGAAGCAGGTTACCCACATACAACTTTGATAAGATGCTACTGCGGCCACTGCCTGGCGAATCGGAAGTGGAGGCGGCACAATGGGTCTCCACTATCCAGCTCGCCCCCCTCATTCTCCACCTAAACACTCAGGTACGCAGCTTCAATGAAGTGGCCTGGGTTGTCTCAAGTGGTGCCATTCCTTTCCCTGCTTTCTCTAAGTTTCAGCTTTCTTAGCCCAATCCGCTTCTCCACACGACTTCCATCACCTCCCCCATCCCTAATGTTTTATTTACTTCACCAAGTCTGATGACTACCCCGATAGGGGAAAAGAGCAAGCCCACAAACCCCTTAGAAGCTCCTCAGGCCAAGAGGGCCCGAACCATAGAGTTGATTCCGGTTGTGGACCTCACTAAGGAGGATCCGCCCTGGCCACCGAGTCCAAGGGTGTCTATATAGGAAGAACCATTCGTTGGCACAGGGGAAATAGGAGGGATTCCACCTCCACCTCCCATTGACCCCTCCGACTTCATCAACATTCTGCTTTCACCACCACATACCGTTCCACCTCCACCTACCACTTCATTCGCACCATCTAAATCATCCGCCACCATGTCAGACCCAATAATACGAGATCTACTTAATGGGGACCACGGGGCTGAGGTTGACTCAAGTACTGCATTAGTGCCACGGGTAAACCTTGCTGGGGACCACCAAGTCTCTTTTTCTGATATAATTACATAGATGGCGCAAATTGTTGCAGATACGGTAGAGGGATAGCCTGAGCCTACTCTATTTCCATAGGCCATCCACATAGATTAGCAGGAGCGGCCGGACCCGAATATGGCAGACTCGGCACCTCATCAAACCCCGCCGCCATCCCCACAAGAGCACTCCAACCAATTATTTGGCAGTGGAAACGCCTATAGGAACGGTGACTGGATAAAAGTACTTCAGGGGTTGCTAACTTGGAAACATGGGGTATGGCTCAGCTGTACCACTTTATTCAGAGGGCAGCCCAGCAGGCGGAAAGGCTTCACTCCAAACTACAACAGAGGTGTGAAGAGCAATAGCAGCAGATCACTGCGCTTACTGAATAGCGCGATTAGCTCACAACAGCACACAGGTAGCTCTAGGGTCAGATAAACGAAGTGGCTAGGGTGTTCACAGGACCATGGCCAGCCATAGAGGCTCACTACACTTGGATGCCTACAGACGTACCAGAAACAGATATCTTACAGTGGGCCATCCACCTCAGGGTAGCATTCACTGACCTCCACAAGGAAAATGCAGAGCTCCAAGCAGCGTTAGCAGCACAGCCAATGCTGCCGAATCCAGAGGCAGTCTACACAGCATAAATTATAGAGAAATAGGGCCAAGTCACCCAGATGCAGGAAGCTCTCATTTCTGTAGCATGCGATGCTTATGACCTCCTGAAAGGTCTCCAAGAATACTCGACGGCCCTTACGGTAAAGACTCAACCCATTTCAGTGTAGCTACAACAACTTTCAAAAGAGATTCAAGATGCCATGGACCCCTCACAGTTGGACCAGCTATACGCTCAGGTGGATGCTCTGGAGGTCCAAATCCAGCAAACAGAGGCCAGCTCGGAAATGGCCAAACAATAAATTCAAGAGCTTTGTCAGCCCCTCCAACTCAGCGCCAGGACAATGCAACAGTTAGCCTCTGAAGCCAAAACCCAAATTAGCATGATGTACGGAACTGTACCGGCGCCCGTCGGGGAGGAAATTGTCACCAAGATCACTGCAAAGTCAGATGCATTGTTATAGGGGTAGAAGCAAGCTATGACAACCTTCGACAAGCTTAAGGCTTCAGCGTTCAGCAAGGTCCCGGAGTTCAGGCCCTTGTTTGGGTAGCAGACTGAAGGTGCACAGCAAGAATAGGGCACGGGGTCCGGTGGGGCGATGGAAGTGGAGACAGTGATTTGTGATTGACTCGAGATGAGTCAAGAAACTATGGTCGGGGCCTGTTTGGGCCCTTGTTTTGAATTTTGAGTAAAGAATAGATTTTTGGGTTGTGGATCGACACATCGCTGCCGCAACCAAGCCACAACTACGGTGAGTAGTGGAGCCACCGAGGTTGCGGGGGAATAGGAGATAGCTGAAGAAGTCGATGCAGATAAGTGCAGATGAAGAGAAGATATAGTAGAGGATAGAAAGAGGAACTCATAGACAATAGAGAGAAGCCAAAAGAAGCTGAAGAAGAATGCAAGAGGAACTAGCAGTTGCGATGGTGGGTGAATAAATAGCCATCACCCAACCAAAAGAAGACACACACGAATGCAGAGTGATTGAAGAGGATCGAGCAGATGCTGCAGAAGAGATCTATCCCGAGCATGACATCTTTGTAGTTCCTAGGCTTCTATTATCTACCTTTCTGTCCTATGAGATGTCTGTAACAGAATTGTAAGCTCTTCCTGTGTAAGTGATGTAACTATGGATCCGGCTGAAAGTTATTAATATAATTGCAGGTTGCTTTCTTATTATATGAGTTACATGCATGCATGATGTCTGTGATGTTTTAAAATTTTATTTTCTTAGTATCTACCCAATCTTCTGAATGTTCTTGCGTATATGATGATAATTATGCAACCAATTCTATATTAATCTCGAATTGCAGATCCATCCACCACTATCGATCTAGTCCCCTTCTGCATGTGGTCACGGCATGCCTCGAGTGAGACTCTCTACTCTATGGAGTAGGGTGAAAATTCTGGCGTGGTTCTAGACTATAGCGGATTCCCTTGTCGGCCCCAATCTCTGAACCTAGGTCTTGCCTGCGAGAACTGTTTCTTTGCCAACATGAGTGATTTGCAATATAGCCTCGATCCTCTTTGGGTCTATCTTTATCCCCTCTTCTGATATGATGTGCCCAAGAAGTTTACATTCTTGGAGACCAAATAGTGTTTTCTTAGGATTTAAAGATACCCCAAACTTTCTGCATTTCTCGAATACTTTTCTCAAGTGTTCTAAGTGCTCTTCATCTGTCTTGGAAAAAATAGTGACATCATCAAGGTAAATAATGATGAAGTAGCCCAATTCCTTTGAGAATGCAATTTCCATGGCTCTCTAAAAAGTAGCACTAACATTCATTAGACCAAAGGGCATTTTCACATACATGAAAGTTCCCCAAGGTGTATTAAAGGCTATCTTTAATTGATCATCAGGATGTACTAAAATCTGATTGTATCTTGAGTAGCCATCTAGCAAAGAAATTATTTTAGAACCAACTACCCTTTGTAAAATATGATCCATCTTGGGTAAAGGGTAGTTTTCCTTCAATGACGCTTTGCTTAACTCTCTAAAGTCTATACAAAGCCTTATCTCTCCTATTTTCTTCCTAACTGACACCAGATTAGACACCCACTCAGAATATCTAATAGGGACAATAATACCAGCTTTGTACATTTTCTTGATTTCCTTCTCAACCAAAGGTAACTAAACAGGGTTTATTCTCCGTAGTTTTTTTTTAAATGGCTTTTGGTTTTCCTTGAGAGGTATCTTGTGCTGAATTATTCCAGTGTCATAGGAATTCAGATCCTCATAACTCCATGCAAAAACATCAGAAAATTCTTTAAACAACTCTATGTATTTGAGTTTAATGTGAGCTAGTAAATTTTTAAATAGTTTGATCATATTTGGTTTCAATTCACTACCTATATTACACTCTTCAACTTCAGTTTCCACAGGCTCCAGATTTGGCTTCTTGGCTACATCGTTGAAACCAAACAACTCTTCTAAAGGGACCAGTCCCTTTGGCAAACTTTGATTGCTAGACTGCAAAGTTTGTAAGTCTTCTGTTGGTAAGTCTACACTAACCTCTGTGTTATGTTCAGGTTCATTTACTAACAGATTTATAACAGCAACCTTTGGAGATTTTTCTTTTTCATCAAGTAGATTTTCTTCACAAAGGCAGTCTGTTTCATAGTCTGAATTTGAACTTGGTAGTTCAAATTCACTTCTGGACTGTAGGAAGTCTTCTATTTGTTTGTCTCCATCAAAAACTTGCCAATATTTCTTGTTATCGGAGAAAGTTGGTCTGAATTTAATTAGAGTTGTGCATTGTTTTGTTTCATATGGTGTTAAACATGTTCTAGCAGCAAAAGCTAAACTGTGGGCTATGATATTATTTTGTCTTGGGACAAAAACAAGTTGGGATTCCTCAAAAGTTCTCAATAAATCCATGACATCATTCCTATAGGCTCTAATTTTGGGGTGTTTAGCACTTTATTCCCCATTAACTTGCCTAATGATTAACTCCGAGTCCCCATGCACTTTAATTCTCTTGGCTCCTACTTTATTCAACAAGTGTAATCCTAAAATAAGGGATTCGTATTCTGCTATGTTATTTGAACACTAAAAATTTAATCTGTAGGAATGGCATTCCATGTGGTTGTTCTCAGTGTTACGTATCTAGATGCCTGCACCAGCATTGTTCCTAGTGCAAGACCCACCGAAGTTCATACTCCAAAGAGGACTAGTCTCGGGTTCAGCAATTTGGTTACTATCCTCTTCAACTAGTGTGCTTTCAGATTTTTTTTGAAGATCAACACTTTGTTGAATTTGTTTTAATTCCTCAGGTTTTTCATTGCGTTGAGGACTACTTTCTTGAATCTTGAGGTTTAAAATCAATGGATGAATTATTTTTAGCTCTAGACCTATATTTTGTTTGCTGCAGTTTTCGGGTTTAGAAAAGTGTTTTGACACTTCTGTGTTGTCTTCCTCCTCTTCTCTGTCTTCCATTAATTAAGTCAAGGTCACTTGTTCACTGAATGTTTCATCGTTGAACAGGATAAATGAGTCAAGGCCTATGTTTACAGAATCAAGAGGAGAGTTATGTGGTCTCTCTTGGCTAGTAACCATGTACTGCATATGAGACTCCCTGTAAAGTCTTCTAGTCTGATTGAAAACAGGGATGGTCGGATAGGTCATATCCATCTCCATAGTTCCTTGTAACTTAGCTCCCCAAGACCTTGATAACAACATACCATATTTTTGGGGTACATCAGCTACAAAAATATCCATTACTAAACATTTGGCTAGGATTTGTGCTAATTTTACACAAAGGTCTTTGATTAAACCTAAACATTTCACTCTGCATGAGTCAAAGGAGTAAATATCTTTGTAAGGTCGGGTGATCTCAAGGCCTAGGCTCTCCATTACAGCTTTGGGAATTAAATTATGAGAGGCCCCTGAATTATGCATAACGTTATGTAAAATCTTGTCATGAACATTTAAACTAACATAAAGAGGAGGAATTGGTCCCTCTTGATATCTACGTTCAATCTTAGGACTGAATATGAGCTCTGGCTAGTCATCATTAACATTGACAGTATTGTTATTCTCTTCTATGTTAAAAGCCTTCAAAATTTGAGATCTATATACATTTTGGGTAGCTAATTCATTAAGGGGAACATAGATCTTTATTCTGGAAATTTCCTCCTCCAAGCTAAAAGGCATCTAATTCTTTGAAGTGCTTGTTTTAGCCTTATTAACTGCCATTCTATCAGCAAAAATCAGTTTGTTGATTTCCTCTATTTACATTTGTCAAAATTGTTTTAACAAGAGCATTAGCTAAGGCGCTAATGCTACTAAAGTCTGCACTCCGTTTTTCAGTACTTTGAGTGCCCTTTTCTTTGTTTTTATCAGAATTAACAGCCACTTTTTGTCTTTCTGTTTCACCATTTTGGGTTTAATCACAGTGTTGTTTTGTGCATATTTTTTAGAGGTTTTAGTTTTGGGATTTTCTTGATTGCTTTTACTCCTAAGGTCATATTCCTTTGTGGTTTCTATAATGAAAATTTCCATTTCTTGGTAGTAATATTCATCTTCTGCTCTCTTGTCATCATAGGGTGTATATAGACCTTGTTTTCTATTGTAAAGAACTTCAAAGTCATCATTATCTACTCCCAACATGTTTATATCATCATCGTCTATTTTTTCTAATGTTTCTTCAACCTCACTTACATAATTTTGATGAAAAGGAGGAGTGATCTGTTGATCATCCTCCCTTGGTCTGTTTTGAGGCTGGTTTCTCCTAAAATTCTGATATTGGTTTTGATTTCTATTTTGAGAAGCTGTTCGGTTTTGAATTGCTTGTGCTCTCTCAAGTATGCTCATTTTTTTCATCATCTCTTCCATCATTCTTTCCATATTTGAGCTAGATGTGGAAGATGTGGATTCCTCTCTAAAGGATACTTTCTTCTCATTCCTCATTCCTGCTCTTTTCTCCATTAAATTAACTTCCACAACAAGAGCTCCTTTTTTCATATCTTCAAGATTTGAAGGATCTCTCTCTCAGCTGATAGGCCATTTTAGGATCAAATCCTTTAGGAAAATTGTTTAAAGCTGAGCCTTGTGGATGTTTTAAGTCTGGGGGAAGGGCATTGTACACACTATTAAATCTAGTGCAGTAAGCTTGTACACTTTCTCCAACGTTTCTTTGGAGGTTCTTGTAATCAGAAAGTATTTGGAGAGGGTTTTTCCTCACTTCCCATTTGTTTAAGAATAACTAATGGAAGGCTTGGATATCATTAATACTATGAAGGGTTAATCCTTTGAACCATTTTCTTACTTCTCCCCCTAAACTATGAGCAAATAATCTAAGTTTGACAGTTTCATCATCAATTTCGTTTTTTTCAAAGTAGGCATTCATCTTATCCACATGTTGTGAAGTAGTAGTAGAATTACTAGCATCATACAATGGTATTTTGGACTGATAGTCCTGTGGAATATTGGCTAAGGGTAAACGAAGGACTAAGGGAGCATACCATGTTGCCATGATAGGGGGTGGAGGTGGATTTACAAGAGATGGATTAACAAGATGGAAAGTGGGCTGGAATGTAGTGGTTTGAACAGTGGATGTATGAAGAACAGATGTGGATGGACCAACAATAGATTGTTGAGCTGATCTTAGATGAGAGACACCTAAATTGTAAAGGAAATGTAAATCAGGTGGTCTAGTTTCTCTGCTACCAGGATGTTCACTTCTGTCCGGGGATGAAAGTGAAGACTCTGAATCTATCTACTCTAAATAATCAAGTGACCAGGTTCTAAATGGATTTCTTAAGTCATCTTGTGATTTTTGTAGAGATGCAAGGTTTTCTGGAACAGAATGAGCTCTAAGAGGTGATCTGAAAATAGTTGAAGATTTAACCTCAAGAGACTTCCTAAGGATTATTTCAGGGTTATCAACTATCTCAGGAGGGTTTGGGTCAATATAAGCTCTAGTATAAATCTTTCTAGGAGCCTCTATGCTGTGTTTTTTAGACCCAATTAAACAAGAAAATTTTAACCAAATATGACAATCTTTAAGAGGCTAATCGATCTTTTAAACAAGAAAATTTTAATCCTAAAGTCCTCTAACTGAGTTTGTATGATTTTATGATGATAATGGGTCTCCCCAGTGGAGTCTTACGGTCTGTATAGGATTTTGGAGTCAACAGGTGGAAATTTTTAGCTCTTTCGGAGGTAAAAGGTTTTATGGTCCACCACCATGTTTATTTGAATACCAATCTGAAATATTTTTGGGTTTTCCTGAGTTTTTTCAGTCCTATGGGTTCTAAGAGTGTCCTAAATCTGTTTCAACACTTAGC
Source organism: Pinus albicaulis (assembly GCA_034641835.2). NCBI lineage: Eukaryota > Viridiplantae > Streptophyta > Pinopsida > Pinales > Pinaceae > Pinus > Pinus albicaulis. The sequence goes on along the minus strand of CM076572.1, from coordinate 1,108,665,601 downwards.
TATGGTGATGAGACAAATACAGTCTACTCTTATGGCTAAGCCAGCTGATCCTTCAAGGTTTGATAAGTTCTTATGAGAATCCTAAGGTTCCCTAAGTTTGTCATTGATTCAAAAAAGTTTTATCATGATTACCATTTGCTTGGTATTGCTTGAAGAGGGCTACTTTTACTCACTACACAATGTTCTTGAATCAAGGGTAATCTAAGATCTTTAAAGGTATATCCAGGATGAAAAATACTCAAATCCCTAGTGGAGTCACCAAAAATGTTATGCCTAGTGGCTCAACTGGCTAATATACCAAATGTGCCTCAGTCAAGGGGTAATCTAAGATCTTTAAAGGCATGTAGGATGAAAAACACTCAAATCCCCAGCAGAGTCGCCAAAAATTTTATCTCCCTATAATTTCAGCAGATTGGTGAGACCAAAAGTGTAGGGAGAACACTTGAACCACTTTTGGATTCTAGGATCTAGCCCTCTTGAATCCAGAGAGGGATCTCTCTATAAGTGCAAAGATTGATTTATCTTTAAGGCTTTTGGGTATGATATTAGGCTAGTTATTAAGAGCAATGGTTTTTGTTTTGTTTTTGATGGTTGAGCATGATTTTTAATTGAGTGGAAAGTCTTGAAATGAAAGAGTTTCAAAGGTGTGAATTTGCAAGAAATCAAAACAAGCTTTGGCTGATAGGATATATATGACGCTGGTTTTTAGTCCATTGGGCTATGGAGTCATAAAAGGGTTTAATTGTGCAACAATTTCAAGAGTGGTACAAGGGGAAAGTCATCTATATCACAAGATCTTTTGGATTAAATGATGGAATGGAACATTAAAAGTGTTGAAGGGGTGGAAAAAGACAATAATTTCAACTAGGATTTATCAGTCTTTCCAAACAAGAAAAGCCTTTTAAGTAACTTTTTAAAACCAACCAAAGGACAGGGCTAACCATAGACTTCATTGGAAAAGTTCATATTAAAGCTAACTCATTAGACAAACAATCCAGTAATCCACATAATTACATTCAGAAGGGATGAAAACAGATAAGAAAAACAAAGTGCAGCCTAAGATCAGATAAGATACTTTTAAATCTAAGTCGCTTTCAACATACTCTTAGGGAAACTTTTAGAATTACCTTTGAAGAAAAAACTAGAAGACAGGGAAAACCATAAAATTTTCTAGTCTAACTCTATTGAGCACATAATGAAAATAACATTCAAGAACTTCTTTTCAAGCTTTGGACATCATGACAAGGGCAAACCAACATTCCTTGATAATGTTTACACTTAACTTAAGTCTTTCTTAAACACACAATTTGGAGGAAAACATTGAGATAAAGCTTATCAGTCAGAGAAGGGTACTGTAAACACTAACTCCTAACTCTATGCTTGTTGTTATTTATCAGAGAATAAGTGGACAAAATGGCATACATGAAAGAAAAACAATAACACAGAAAGAAGCACTTCACCAGTGATATAGACCAGGATCCCAAGAATCAGCTTGTATATTGATGTCAATCCAGTTAAATTCTTCAAGTCCAATGTTTCAGTTCAGAAATCATCTTTTCTTCTCAGCCTAACTTATTTTATTAAAAAAAGAGCTTCAAGGGCCTCTAAACACTATTTACATGTAGAAAATTTCGAGCACAAGTATATTTCAAAGTTCTACAACCAACCCTTTACAATGAGCTCCTCAAAAAGATTTTATAGAAAAAATGAGGAGGTCGAATGAGAGAAAAGATCTATAGGCTCAATTAATACAGTTTAATTCTTCTTCGTCTTTGAGGGGCTCAATGGAGGAGATTTCAGATATTTCTCTGTATTAATTGGTTTACATTAATTATTAAGCTTGCTGGGAAGATTTTGTTGACTTTAAGGCTCTGTATTATCCTTGTAATAATTCTGTTGACAGTTTAAATTGTTTTCTTTGATTCGAAATAACTGTTCGGCTATATTGGGGCAAATATCTTCTATTCTGGTCATAACTATGCCTCTTTTGAATGCTTTGAGGCTTCTTGGATTGATTGATATTATTATTTTTCTTTAAACACGGCTAATTTTCTTTAATTCTATGTGTTAGGCATAATTAGGCCTAAATTCTTTCTTATGTTCTTTAAATTTCATTTAATTGAGTGAATTAGGATTTTAATTGTCGATTTTAGCCGTAATCCCTCCAAACTGTGTAAAAAATATTTGATCCTGTATCTCTACTGTGACTGGATCTTTTAACACTAATAATCTTTGATTGATTCAGTTTTGTTATGTCTTGTTGATGTGCAGGCGCGCAAAGGGTTTTAAAATGGCATCAGTGCTCATGAGGCACCGATGAAACATGGTGTCAAACCCCATAGAATGATTTCTTTTATGAACAAAGGCATGGGGGATCGTCATCCTCGGCCTTTGATTTTCTTTTAACATAATGGAAACAACCATTAAAACCTGCACAAACAAGAAAAAGTTAAGAAAATCTTGCGTATTTAGGTTTAACTGCTTTGGAGGCTGGGGTTAGATCGCAACCGTTGGATGAAAGCATCCAACGGTGAGGATTTTTTACGGGGTGTCAAATAGGTGGTGGTTGGAACAAATGGTGGGGAGATTAAATTCGGACCGTTGATGCATATTGATCAACAATCGAGATCAATGGTAAATATATAAAGCGGAGGGGTCACTTTATAATGAAACGACAGAAAATATAAGAAAAATGGGCAAAAAACCTTAATCGGCAGCGACAAAGGCATGGATGAAATTTTTGGGTTTCAAAAATAACCTGGACCATTGGATGAGATCGGTCCACAAATATCAACGGTGGAGGTTGATCAATGAAGGCCCTTGGAGGATGGGTGGAGGGCGATAAACTAAAAATGAGATTGAATGCGGGTTTTTGATCTGCAGAGATCAACAGAGGAAAAAAAACGCGATGGGATGCAATATAAATGGGGTAAAGTGGTTTTGGCTATAGAAACCACCATTTTCACGCTGCAAAATGGAGGAAGGGTGGTTTTAACTTTTCGAACGTGATATGCATTACTGGCCGACATGTGGCCTTTTGAAACAACCCATATCATGTAACTTTGGATCATTAATCTTTGGGTTAAAAAACACGAAAAACTGCGCGTCGGCCCTCAGATTAGTGGTCTTAGATCGGATGGCTGTGGAGAGAGCGCGATAAAGAACAGATGCTCGGGCGATAATAGGTGGGGCAGAGCCAAGGCAATATTAACCTGGACCGTCAGATCAAGAAATAGACGGCGGAGATTTGATCTGGGAAGGGTAGGACCCAATGGATTTGGGCCTATCAGGATGACTCTGGACCATTGGATCAAGGAATGAACGGTCCAAATTAAATCTCAAGGTTAACGAAATGAAATATGAGGCAGAGGTTGGGCAGAGAATGAGTTAATGTGAGCTGTTGATCTACAGAGATCAACAATGGAGATCCACTTAAAACTTTATACAGCGGGGCTCATGAAAAAATAAGAATCAGAAAGCGCTTTGATCTGGACCGTCGGATCTTTTCGTATGGACGGTCCAGATGCAATCGGAAGATTGCAATCGGCGAAGGAGAGAGGAAAGGACGCCAATGAGATTATATGTAGACCATTGATCTGAGCGCCATATCAACGTCAGGGAATGAATTGGAGGTCCAAAGGTAGAGGGATGGGCTTAGGGGAAGAAAAATGTGGGCCGTCAGATCTAGGTATGGCAGAACAGATCGATGGCTGAGAATCCATTGGGAGGTTGCCAATTGGGAGGGGGCAATAAAATATTCAAATGCACCTAATGAAATCTTTGATGCGTGATTCCGCAAATCATTGATTGGTTTTAAATCAACGGTCGGGATTCTCTTAGACCATGAATTGGCGGGTTTCCTTTTAACATAAGAAAAATTAATTTTTCCTGAAATACAAAGGAAAAATTGCATCGGGGAAGGTTTATTTATATGTTTTAGTGCCCAATTGTGGGGCCTTTGGGTATATTAAAAGATTAAGAGATTGGGGGTTTATAACAAAGGAGCCAATCGCATTGGGACTTTTTATTTAAACAAAGAAACGTGCCCATCGAAATTTCTGATTGGGATAAGCGCTTCGGGGCTTTAACTCTTGGTTCCATGGCGTGGGTATATGGTGGGGAAGTGGTTTGGGGCTTAGCTGATGGGGGCTAAAGCCTTAGCACAAAAGGCTCATTTTTATGATTTTTCAAGGATTTTTAAGGATTTTGAAAACTTTCAATAAGGCAAAAAAGGAGTTTTAAACCTTATCAAAGGGGTTTTTATGAAGGAAAGAAGGGAAAAAAGGAAAAATAGAGGAATTTGATGAAGTAAAAGGGGATAAAAATGAAGGTTTTTTTTAAGTGGAAGAAGGAGTAAAATGAGGGAAAAAATGGAGCTTTTGCAGCAGTATTTTCTTCAGGAAAACAACAGATTTTCATAATTAAGAGGGAAATAGCAGTAAAGATTAACTCAAGGATAAGTAAACTTCACAAGACTTCAAGAACTAAAAATTTGGCAATAAAATTGTTTCTTGAAGGCTTTCAAAAATTATTTAGCCACCATTTGATATGAAAAATTTTATAGGTGGCTAACACTCAAAACAATGGTGCATTGCTCACACTTTATTTTCCTTATATTTGTTAGCGTTTCTTTATTTCTTTATTATGCTTTATAATTTGTTTTTTTTTTCATTTTGATTTTCTTTCTTTTTTATTCATTTTAGGTAAATCAACCTCACATATTAAATCTTATTTTTTTCATGGTATCATGAAGCATGAACCTATATGTGTGAGGAAGTGGAAAGCATCATCAACCTATGGAGAACCGTGGATGTTATTTGTGGAATTTTCATTTGTGTTTAGGATTATAGGATACTTTTTTTTCCTCTAGTTACCCCTACATGTAAAGGATAACAAGACCAAAATTATTGCAATGTTTTTGGGGGGGGGCTTCACACTCCATGACAAGGTTTTAATTCTACAATGCAAAGTGAAATTTGTACTCCACATTTAGTTCTTGTCCTCCTAGTTTATAACCTTTAAAGTACAATATAATTTATTGATAAAAGAGGGAAAAAAATTTCTATGTTTCTAGGTTGTTGTGAAGGTATTTTGGTTTCCTGTGTTTTCTCTTGGTTGATGACATTCAACAAAGGTGGTACTGACTATGTGTATATAAGAGTTCCCCATTATAGATGTGAAACTTTAGTGTGCACCTTGATATTTTTTGGACACATAATGAGCTAGATGTGATGGGCCTTTCCCAAGGTAGACAAATTATCCCATGGGTCTAGCTACAATTGTTTTCCTTCTTACTACCCTTTCTTATTATTATAGTCCAAATATACTAGCTAGCAAAGGAAGTTGAAGGGGTCAGATTGGTTTGGGGTTCTTGAGCTGTCAAAGTGTCCATTAATGGAATTGATTATGTGTTTCAAGCTTTAGGAACTTAAGAAGGTGCTCAACATATTGATATTCGTCAAAATACGGTGGAGAAATTTATCACCATCTTGCATGTTGGATGATTCCTTAAGTATTCGATGCAAGAAGAATTGCACACAAGTTCACTTATTGGGAAGTAGCTGAAATGTTCTAATATTCCCATTGAAAATAAAATTTCCAAGAAATTAGATGGTTCTCTAGAAAGTTCGAAAACTAAGGATTTTGGGTGAGGGAAAGAAATCCACACAAGGAAATAAATATGAGCAGAAATCTCAATGGAAAATCCTTCACTCCAATGAGTGATTATGGCAAAAGTAGTTCTAAACAAACAATGAACATTTTTCACGCTAGCAATGAATCTATTGATATCTCCAATTCAAATATGAAGACACTATTATTCAAGTTTCTGATACTGGAAATATGTGAGTCATATGGCTCCCAGGCCTCATCAACCTTGTTGTGGAGCATGTTCTCAAATAGGATTTGGCCAACTAAGTATAAATCTTAAGAATGTACACCATCTTTCGAGCATGTATATTTGTATTCCATATTAATAATATTAACAAAAGGTTCAAAGTTATGATAGGGATTTGGTTGCAAAAAAAATCTACAAGCTTATTGATGGTCTGGTGTTTACCAGTTTGGAATCATGTCTATCAACACAAATGGTTGTTGCTGGGAGACTACTTTCTTATGAATTTGGTAGTAGAATTCAATCAGTGAAATGTTACTATAGTTTCATTCTTAAATTAAAATGGGTTTATTGTTATTCTCATACATTCAAATGGTTGATTAGTTTTACGTGCATGGATCTAATACAATTGGAATGGGCTCGTCTGTTCTTCAGGGTATACTATATGATTTAATATGTGAAGAGGTTGATGTAAAGATAATTTTAAACTTTCAAATGGGTACTCCTCCTCTCCACCATTGTAAAATCTAAACATATCATTGAAATATTTTCATTCAGAATGCATGTGGATTTATGAAAATATATCCATAGTGGAGGTTGAGCTAGTTATTTACTGCAAGGAAAGCTATATCAATTTTCCCAAGGGTGTTAGATATCTATGCACTTATTTCAGGCCTATTTTTTAGTTGATTCTACTCAGAAAGATGCTTCTTGTTGATGGTTTGAGGGTACTTTCGGTGTACTTTTTGTGGCACATGTGTTGGAGTTTTCTTTATGCATAGATGCATGATTTACCATTAATTTATCTAGTTACCTTGGGATTCAGAGATTCTATATATTTGGAGGTATTTGTACACATAGAATTATGATGTTCATTCACACCGCACATGTGTGGTTTCTTAGGGTGCATTTTACATTTGTAATTTGTCTATTGATTTTAATTTTGAAGCTATCTAACTTACTAGGTATTGAAATTGTAATCTTCCATATTATATTTTTAGAGTTATAGTTATTAGTTTTATGATTATAATTCCTTTATATGGAAAGTTTTATTTTCAAATATTGTGGAATATTATTTTTCCATTTTCCCAATAATGGTAATTTATTTTCTAAGACATTCATCAGATATTTAACTACTCAAAATGGGGTTGATAGCTCCTACTTATGCTTGCCCATGGTGGCTAATATATGTGTTGCACAAGGATTTACAAATATGTCTCTCCATATATATATATATATATATAAAGTTGAGCTTATATTTCTTTTTAACTTATGATTGTTCTATGTACTATTTTTAGTTTTTGCGCTCTCCCCCTTGGTGGTGAACTACTTTGACCACATTTTTTTTCATTTAATAAGTACTTTTCCAATCTTTCTTTTTTTATTTTATGTTATGTTTTATTAATTATTATAGCATTGGAGCATGGTAAATACTTGTCTCTCTAAATATATTTTTCCCCAAATACTCACCTCTTAGACCTCCTTGGCAAGGAGCTGGATAAATTGGTCCTTCACAATTCCTCATTCTAGCTTATATGTAGTGGTATTCATCGTATGGGGATTTGGAAGTTGCATGCTTATTGCATAAATTAAATTAAGGTTGTAATGCCTACTTGTCATAGCCCAAAATATTCAAATCCCAAAGGTTTATTAAGTTAATGAACACGAGTCAAAATTATTGTGGGCCCAAATGATCAATAGTCTAAGTTGTTAATGAAAGACAATGCCATACTAATTGCACTGTATATTTTGAATTCAGATTAAAAATATGAATAGGAAAACACCATGAGGGACTCTACATTGTAGGACTTGAGGAACTAGTTGAAGTTAATAAAATATTATGGTATGTTAACCACACTATGTACATGGTGAATAAATATTATTGATATAAACAACCAAACACCTTGACAGAATCTCGGTACTAGAATTGGAGGATTTATTTATTCATGTTTAGTATATATTATAGTTTTCCACTTGTTTCCTCTTAATCAGTAGTTGTTGTATGTGAATTCCCCTTCAACTCCCATATCTTCTCCCTTTTCCAATTTACCTACATCCCCAACTACCCCTATTGCTTTGTTGTTCCCAGTGCCAGACTATAGCCTCAAATTGCATTGATCAAATTTTCATGTATATTTTCCAGTTTCTCTTTTTATTTGAAACTTAAATATTTCGATCACCTCTTCCTTCCATCATACATGCTATAATTTATCTTATGTGCTAGGAGAGGTCAATTGTTTTGGTGCATTTGGTAGTTTGATTTCTTGAAAGTCCCATATTATAAGTCCAAACTTGTATTTCCTCATCGATTCTCTCACTTGGTGTGTATCAGTGCTCCAGTCTGTCCCTTTTTTCCAGAGCCTCCACCTCATTTTTTATGCTCAAAGAAATTTCTCACGCTATTGTTGAGGAAAATGCTGCAAAAACCTCTTTACGTCTCTGTGAAGGCCATGCCCCTGGTAGTATATTCCCTTTGCACTCATGATGGTGGCTTTGTTCAGTCACAAGGAAACCTGAAACATATGATGCAACTTCAGATGTAGTCCTCGGGGAAATGTAGTGTGGTTTTCTTTCCATCACTAGAATCCACTCTTCCAACTAGACTTTGAATGTTTTAAACAAGTATTTCCATTCAATTATACACAATTGTATAGAACCAGAATTCAATAATTCATCCTCACACAATTTATGGAGTTAAGTGAATTCATGATTAGGTTATGCCCACTTGATTCATTGCTAGCTTGGGAATTTTACCTTCGAGTAGTCTGCTAAAATAGGAGGGGGCCATGGTACCCCATATCTTCCTCCTCCCATAGCTTTGTCCTAGTACTCTCATGAAATTATCTTCTTGCCAACTATTAGTTAGTACTTCACTTTCCTATAACACCCCCATGTGGGGAAATGGTTAAGGGAATGACTTGTGTATTTAACTTGGTCTGCGTTTTTGTCTTATTGTGAGAAAATTGGTATCAAAGGAATTGCATGGGAAATAGTTTGAATATTTAACAATAATAACAATTAATAAACTATTTCACATGTCACAACAGATAAGGAAACATAAAATCCACCACAAAATCATGCATTACTAGCTTTTGGAAAATGTGAAGCTCCTTTGATAATTGACCGCTAATGGTTCTCTGAAAGGAAATAGTTTATATCTATGTGCTTAGTATTATATGACTTTGTTTTGATCTAAATATTTCTTTCTTATTGTTTAGTGTTGTTCAAGTCATTTTTAATAAATAATAATGGATAAGTTTTTCCTTATCAAAGCAGGTCCTTTCTCTCTTTCCTCATCTTCAACCATTGGTAGCCACAATGGGTTGGGATTTTTTGAATGCTAAGACAACTACTCAGAGAAAAATTAGGGAGCTCCTATGGACAAGAAAATTGAATAAGTTAAGGCTAGACAATATCTCTATTTATAGAAAATAAAGGGAATATGTGATGATTTCCTTAATTTGTAACATTTCATGAAGTTGGACATGTATCTCTAACTATTATGCTTTTCTATTGATGGATGTTGGGCAGTAATAGAAAATTTACTATAGGAAGTCTTAGTGCATTTTTTAATTCAACTGCAAATTTTTTGCACTGTTTATCTTTGTGATCATCTCTGCTACCATCTAGAACTTGCCTGATTTGCTTCTTGCATTAATTCTGGTCAAAATTGTGACTCTAAAACTTTCTCATTTTTTTTCTGGTAAAAAGGGGAGGAGACTCAATGAGGATGTTGATGGAGGCCCATTAGATTCCTTTATTGCAATTTTTTTCCTTGAACATATTGCAATACAAAATCTAAGAGAAAGTATAATTTGTCCTTATACAAAATTTTCTTGAGTATTAATAACTTAAAATATGATTAATTGTATAAAATGTAGAAATATTTCTCTGATACCATGTAGAAAATGTTAGCATTATGATTCCTTTGTATTATTATGTTTCCCTTGATGGAAAATCTCTGATAATCCAGGAATATATATCTTCAGCAGAAGCTGAGAAGTCTATCAGAAGCAGTGGGTAATATCTAGCAAAAGAAGTGACAGAAGAATTGATATTTTTTATATTACAGGATATATACATGGGTTTATAAAGACAAAGTTGCGTATACATGCGGATAAGCACGTTCGAAGTCACGCATGCCTTTTGCGCTTCAAAAGGTTTGATACCAAGGTGCATTACCATGGTATTAGCCCACAATATTGAGCGTTGAGTTGTCTATTTGATTCCGTCAAAGAATACCATAGGTTGTTGTGTGGTTTTGACTCATGGTATTGGTAAAGGCTGAATCAATATAAGGAGAAGAAGATCATAGTGCAAAGGTGTGCATGTGTAAGGGCTATAACAAAATACTTCTCTTTGAAGTAGATCTGCATGGGATGAATTATGTTTTATTGATAAATCTAAAGTTATGATGCACCCTTGGGTAAATTTATGGATCAAGACCTCTACACTTGTAATGAATATACTATTGCATGATCCATTGAGGAGATGAATAGATCTATGACCTAGCACAAGTTTTTTGAAGCTAAGTGAAGAAATATGGGTAAGTTCTATGGATCTTATTCATTCTACAAAGTTTATATATATTTATAGATCTATACACTAATTCGTCTCAGTAAAAGTGCGTATATACATAGGTTTTCTTCAGAAAAGGCACGTATGACAGTTAGGGTTTTCTGAAGCTTATTATAGAGGTTCTTATATTATTCCTACTATTTTTTTGTTGTCTGTCAATGAAGTTTTCATGAAGATCTGGGTTTTTTAATTTTTGTATATGCTGCTAAGATGATTATGAATAAATCTAATCAACGAGTAAGAAAATATGTGTTATGATGACTGACTGATCAATGGTCCTGCAATTCTAAAAATATATTTGACTGACTAACTCAGATCTGATTCTAAGCCAGATCATTTTCTGAAAAACATTACTCACAAAGCTATACGTAGGTTGGTGTGAAGGAAAGAGTGTATACACACGGGTTTAGTGAAGAAAAGTAGCCATGTGCATTTTAAGATGATGAATGTTTAGGGTTGAGTTTTGTATCTGTATATTTATTCTAAAGTCTGGGTTATTTCTGTGTTCTGGTGACAGTGTTCTCAATGTTCTGATTGAAGTTTGGGTTAAGTTTATTATTGATCATATGTACGATGAGTTGAGTTGAAGTTGTGGGATCCAATATGAAATTTGATGAAATGTGGTCTGCAGTGGTTCTGAGGGTTGAAGCCTTCAGTATGGAAGTAGAAGCTTCCTTCCAGTAGAAGCTGGTGTTTTGGTCAGGGGGTTGAAGCTCCCTTCCAGTAGTGGCTTGTAAACAAGATTAGGGTGGTGTAACTTCCTTCCTGTAGCAGCTGGAAAATGAGAGAAGGTTGTACCTTCTGTGGGTAGATTCCTGCATACTGATATGAGTCTGCATCAGTACAGTATTGTAAACAAGTTTTCCATATAATAAATATTGAAGCCAGAGATGACAGTAATGGTGGTTTTCTCCCGAATTGGGTTTCCACCTAAAATCTTGGTGTTCATGTGTGATTCTCTTGTGATCTATTATCTTGTTGTTATTGCTCATACTTACTATTTAACTAACATATGCATAACTGAGAAACTGAGTTAAAATATTGTTTCTGAATTTTTTCTAACAATTCAATCATATCAGTATACACAAGTTTCTTTTACAATTTGCACATGTATACGTGATTTGGGTTCATTAAAGTCACGTATGGTATTCTACAAAGAAAATTTTAAAGTTATCAAAACATTCTAAATACTGATTCACCCCCCCAGTATTTTTCCCAACAATTGGTGTTAGAGCAGGTCCTTCTGAAGAAGCTTAGCCGCTAGAAGGAAGATCAGCTAAAATGAGAAATCAAGATGGGACATCATCTATCGGGCCTCCAATATTCAACAACAACAATTTAATCTTCTGGAAGACAAGGACTAGATATTATCTTCAGTCTCTTGGAGCAAATGTATGGGCTATAGTTGAAGGGGGTTATCAATATCCAGCCTCAGTTCCAACAGATGCAACGGCAAGAAATAACTATGAAACTAATGCAAAGGCAGTTAATGTATTATTGGGAAAGTCTGACTGAATCAGAATTTGTCAAAGTCATGCAGTTGAATACAGCAAAGGAGATATGGGACAAAATCATTCTAAGATATGAAGGTGATACCAAGATAAAAGGTGCTAAACTCCAAAATCTCAAAATTCAATATGAAAATCTCAAGATGCATAATGAGGAAAGCATTGCCAGTTTCTTTTTACATCTAGATGATATTGTAGATTGTATGAGAAATTTGGGTGAAACCATAACTGACACTACTCTGGTAGAAATTTTTTTAAGATCTCTAACTTCCAAATTTGAGTCAAAAGTGTCTGCTATTAAGCAGAAATAGGATCTGCAAACTCTTATGGTTGTTCAACTTCATGGGATTCTTACTGCTTGTGAAATGAGAAAAGGAGGTCCATCTGAAGTCAAAGAAGTTTTCTTCTGAGCTGCTTCAAAAGGAAAGGAGGAAGAATCACAAGAAGGATCAGGTTATGTTTCAGAAGAAGATGAGATCAATTTATTAAATAAGCTACAACCTGGCACTGGAAGGTTTAGAGGTAAGCTTCCCTTTAAATGTTTTGCTTGTGGAAGAGTTGTTCATTATGCTGCTAAGTGTCCCTATAAATATAATCATGAAAAGGGAAAGGAAATGGATAAAGGAAATAAGAAATGGTTTATCAATAGAAAAAGTTGTTATACTCATGAAGATAGTGATGGTTTATCTAATAATTAAGAAGGAGAATTTGATCAAGATTTTATACTACTGATGGCTTTTGAAAAAGAATCTAGTGAGGCTAAAGATAATTTTATGGACGCTTTAGAAGACAATGACTTTCTTTAATAAATAAATAATTTGAAATATGTTTGGAAGAAAAAAAAATTGTCATAGATACTCTAAATAATCAGCTTATAGAAAAGGAGAACAATGAGAAATTAGAATGTGAAATAGTAAGTCTAAGAAAGGAAATTGAGAAAGTGAAAACTTTAAATCTTAGATTTGCTAAAGGATCTGAAACCTTAGATGAAATTATCAAGGTTCAACACTCTCCTTTTGTAAAGACAGGTCTTGGATATATCAGAGAATCCTCTTAGTCTTCAGCACCCCGCTATCTAAATGTAGCAAAAACCAACCTACAACACTCTGTCATTTAGCAGAAGAAAAAAGAAACTTCAAAGGTAAGGCATGACCAATTCAATAATAGGAATAAAAATAACAGAAATTTCAATCAACAGGCAAAAAATAGAAGGTTTCACGATCGCAGAAATTTCTTGTTCAATGGACAATGTTTCTCATGTCATAATTTTGGTCATAAATCTATTCAATGTGTTGCATACAAAACCATCATGACAAGAGAAGCAAGAAATAAAAGAAATGAGACTGGAATAAAGAAGAATACTTATAACAACTTTTCTCCTCTTCAAAATGAAATTGAATGTGCTTATTACAATAACTTTAGTCATGAAGAATTTGAATGTAGGAGAAAACTTCAACCAAAAGAGCATATACCTTCAAGTTCTAAGGTATGGAGAAAGAAGGACTTACAGTTTGAGAACTGTGGCATAGCCTTTGTTGCAGAAGGGGAAGAAAATCAATGGTACATTTATAGTGATGTTCAAAACACATGACAGGTGATAGAAATAAACTCCTTTCATACAAAGCTTTAGAGAAATAAAAGAATGTTACCTTCGGAAATGATTCTCCTGCTGTCATTAAAGGAAAAGGTTCTGTTTTTCTAAAGAAAGAGTGAAAGCTAACAATGTTATGTATGTAGATGGACTAAAGCATAACCTATTGAGTGTGAGTCAAATGTGTGATCAAGGAAATGAAGTTGTTTTTAGTTCAAGAGAATGTGTTGTACGTGAACTTGACACAGGAAAAACAGTAATAAAAGGAACTAGAACACCAAGAAATTTGTATGTATTGAAAGGTGGTCAAACACAATGCTACTTGAGAAAATCTTCAGAGAATTGGTTATGGCATAGAAGGTTGGAACATTTGATCTTCTCTCAAATAAGAAAATCCAACAGACTCAAAGCAGTTCATGATCTTCCCAACATCACTCCACCTGAAAGTACCATATGAAAATAATGCCAATTTGGTAAGAAAACCAGGGTGAAATTCAATGCTAAAGAAGGATCAGCAAGTAAGCCTCTTGAACTTATACATACTAATCTATGTGGTCTTGTAAGGAAAAATTCAACTCGTGGATAAAAATACTATATTTTATTTATTGATGAATTCTCTATAATGTGTTGGATCAGTTTATTGAAACATAAAGATGAAGCATTCGAAAATTTTAATATCTTCAAAGCTTTGATTGAAAATGAATTAGATCTAAAAATCAAATGTCTCAGATCTCACCGAGGAGGAAAATATATATCAGATGAATTCTTTGACTTTTGTGAACATCATGGCATAAAAATACATTTTTATATAGCTGGAACCCCGCAACAAAATGGTGTAGCAGAAAGGATGAATAGAACAGTTCAACAAAAGGCTTGGGCTATGCTTGATGAATCTAGAACTCTAGATACTTTTTGGGGAAAAGCAACACATACAGTGGTAAATATTCTGAACAAGGCTCATGTTCAGGTTAACAGTGATACAACCCCCTATGAATTCTGGTATGGAAATCTTCCCACTGCAAAGCATTTTAGAGTTTTTGGAAGAATTTTTTTTTATCAATAACAATGATGAAAAACTTGGCAAGTTTGAACCTAGAGCAAACGAAGGCATATTGTTACAAAAAAAGACTTCAGAATATCGTTGAATGTATTGATTTGGTAATTGATGAGTCTCTCTTATTCCCAAAAAAGGAAAAAACAACAAAAAATGAAGATCATGATGAGGGATATCCTCTTGCATCAAATAACAACAATATAGAAGGTGAACCCAATGAAGCATCAAAAGAATATCTCTCTGAAAAGGCTCCATCTAGGTATGTAGAAAAGAATCATCCATAATCTCAAATTTTGGGAGAAAAGGGATCAGGTGTCCAAACAAGAAGAACTCTTGTAGGATCTCTTAGCTATCTGGCATTTCTATCTACTATTGAACCACATAATGTCAATCAAGCTAGTAAATATGAATGTTGGATTCAAGCCATGAATGAAGAACTTGATCATATTGAAAAGAATCATACATGGGAATTGGTTCCAAGACCTCATGATAAAAATGTGATTGGAACAAAATGGATATTCAAAAACAAGTTAAATGAAAATGGAGATTTTATAAGAAGCAAGGCTATACTTGTTTGTAAAGGGTATGCTCAACAAGAAGGTATAGTCTTTGAAGAAAAATTTTCTCCTAAAGCTAGACTTGAAGCCATAAGAATTTTCTTTCTTTTTCAAGTTTTCAACAAATCAAATTTTATCAAATGGCTGTTAAATCTGCCTTTCTCAATGGTGATCTAAAAGAAGAATTTTATATTGAACAACCAGAAGGATTCATTTTTGGAAATGATGAAAAACTTGTGTGTAAACTTAAAAAGGCTTTATATGGTCTCAAACAATCTCCTTGGGCATGGTACTATCGTCTTGACAAATATCTGCATCAACAAGGTTTTACAAAGGGATCTGCTGATAGTAACTTATATACAAAAGTAGAGAATGATAAACTGTTGATTGTAGTTGTATATGTTGATGACATCATTTTGGCAGTAATGAAGAGTCCATGAGTTAGAAATTTTCTTTTGTTATGTAGCAAGAATTTGAAATGTCTTTTCTTGGGGAACTAACATTTTTTGTTGGCTTACAAGTGAAACAAGCAACAGATGGCATATTCTTATCACAAGAAAAATATCTTAAACAAATCCTGAATAAATATGGTATGGAAGAATGCAAGCCTATGAGTACACCCATGGTAACTGGATGTAACCTCAGTTCTCATGATGATTCTCCCACGGTAAATCAACCTAAATATAGATCCATGATTGGAAGTCTGCTTTATCTAACCGAGACAAGACCAGACATCATGCATGCATTTGGGATTTTTGGATGATTCCAAGCTAATCCAAAGAAATCTCATCTTCAAGCTGACAAAATAATATTCAATTATCTTCAAGGGACTCAAGAATTTGGTCTATGGTATCCAAAGAATGTCGTTCTCATTCTTCATGCTTACAAAGATACAGATTGGGCTGGAAATGTTGATGATCGAAAAAGCACTAGTGGTGGTGCATTCTATATGGGGCCCCGATTAGTATCGTGGTTCAGCAAGAAACAAAGTTCTATTTCCTTATCTACAGAAGAAGCAAAATATGTGGCTGCCACATCATGTTGCACACAACTACTTTGGATGACGCAGAATATACAAGACATTCAAATTAAATGTTCACCTCCCATCTCCATTTTGTGTGATAATACAAGTGCCATTAGTATCTCAAAGAGTCTTGTTATGCATTCCAAGACCAAGCACAATCCTATCAAGTATCACTTCTTATGTGAACAAGTGCTTGAACAAAAGGTTAAATTGGAATATGTTCCATCCAAAGAACAAGTTGCTGATATATTCATGAAACCTCTTCCAGGGAAGCATTTGAATATCTCAGATAGAAGCTAGGAGTGGTCTCTACCTCTCAGATTAGATCTGCTTAATTTCAGAAGATTAATTTTGATACGCAGGTTTCATAAAGTAGAATCGCGTATATAAGCAAGTTTCTGTGCATAAAACCGTGTATGGGTTTTGTTGACAAAAATTCTCAGAGTCCATATTCAGAACAATTGTGGTGTTGACGAGTAATCTATGTTGTTGTTCCAATATTCATCTTTCTGTATCGTTCTCTAATATGTATCTCCTTGATGAAGATGCTTTGATGATTTGGTTGTTGAAGTTGTTCAGGATGCACAAGCTAAGGGGGATCACTTGTCTTGTGGAAAAGGATGCATTGCTAGAATTCTAATTGGTCGTTGTGTTATGATCTCATGTTTGAGATTCTTGGGTTTTGGTCATAAATAGTCATATCTATAATTTAATTAAAAGCTCATGTTGAGACCTATGATGTAACATTTCTATATTCAATCATGTAAGGACTTGTTCAAATATGTCAACCCACTTGGTTGGATCATTGATGTAAGTATGAGTCCTTGATGATAGGAAAGGTCATACTCGGTTGTGTCATGTACTCCATTGAAAAAATTGTCTAAAGATCCAGCATGAACTTAGGGGGAGCATGGTAAATTGAGTACATATCAAATCTTCAGAGCTCATATTTTTACAAGAAAAGAGAAACCTTGTTTTGGTTTTGATCCGTCCTTTGCACTTGATGTCAAAGGGGGAGAGTATTTTTGGTTTTTGAATGTATAGTGGTTATGTTGAGATGGTTTCCATAGCTATCATGGTTGTTGGTTACCATCAAGTCCAAGGGGGAGATTTTTGGCATTATGATTCCTTTTTATTATTATGTTGTCCTTGATGGCAACTCTCTGATAATCTTGGAATATATATCTTCAGTAGAACTTATAAGTCTATTATAAGCAGTGGGTAATATCCAGCAAAATAAGTGACATAAGAATTGATATTTTTGATATTACAAGATATATACGCGGGTTTGTAAAGATGAATTCGTTTATACATGCGGATAAGCACGTTCCAAGTCACGTATGCCTTTTATGCTTCAAAATTTTTGATACCAATGGGAATTACCATGTTATTAGCCCACAATATTGAGCGTTGATTTGTCTATTTGATTCTATCCAAGAATACCATAGGTTGTTGTGTGGTTTTGACTCATGGTATTGGTAAAGGCTAAATCTATATAAAGAGAATAAGATCATAGTGCAAAGGTGTGCATGTGTAAGGGCTATAACAAAATACTTCTCTCTGAAGTAGATTTGCATGGGATGAATTCTGTTTTATCTATAAATCTGAAGTTATGATGCATCCTTGGGAAAATTGATGGATCAAGATCTCTACACTTGTAATGACTATACTATTGCATGATCCATTGAGGAGATGATTATATTTATGACCTGGCGCAAGTTTTTTGAAGCTAAGTGAAGAAATCTGGGTAATTTCTATGGATTTGATTCATTCTACAAATTTTCTATATATTTATAGATCTATATGCTAGTTCGTCTCAGTAAAAACAAATATATACGCAGGTTTACTTCAGAAAAGGTGTGTATGATAGTTAGGGTTTTCTGAAGCTTATTACAGAGGTCCTTATGTTATTCCTGCTATTTTTCTACTTTCTGTCAATGAAGATTTCATGAATATCTGGGTTTCTTAATTGTTGTATATGCTGCTAAGATGATTATGAATAAATATGATAAATGAGTAAGAAAATATGTGCTATGATTACTGACTGATCAAGCATCCTGCAATTCTGAAAAGATATCCAATTGACTGACTCAGATCTGATTCTGAGCTAGATCATTTTCTGAAAAATAGTACTCATATAGCTATATGTAGGTTGGTGTGAAGGAAAGCCCGTATACACGTGGGTTCAGTGAAGCAAAGTAGCGTATGCATTTTAAAATGATGAATGTTTAGGGTTGAGTTTTGTATCTACATATTTATTCTAAAGTTTGGGTTATTTCTGTGTTCTGGTTACAATGTTCTCACTGTTCTGATTGAAGTTTGGGTTAATTTTATCATTGATGATATGTATGATGAGTTAATTTGAATCTGTGGGATCCAGTATGAAAATTGATGAAAATTGGTCTTCAGTGATTCTTAGGGTTGAAGCCTTCAGTATGGAAGTAGAATCTCCCTGCCAGTAGAAGATGGTGTTATGATCAAGGGGTTGAAGCTCCCTTCCAGTAGTGGCTGGTAAACGATATTAGGGGGGTTGTAGCTCCCTTCTAGTAGCAGCTAGAAAATGAGAGAAGGTTGTAGCCTTTTGCAGGTAGATTACTGCGTATTGATATGAGTCTGCATAAGTACAGTATTGTAAACAATTTTTCCATATAATAAATATTAAAGACAAAGATGACAGCGGTGGTGGTTTTCTCCCAAATTTGCTTTCCACCTAAAATCTTGGTGTTCATGTATGATTCTCTTGTGATCTATTATCTTGTTGTTACTGCTCACACTTATTGTTTAACTAATAGATGCATAACTGATAAACTAAGTTAAAATATTGTTTCTAAAATTTTTCTAACAATTCAATCATATCAGTATACACAAGTTTATTTTATCATATGCACATGTATACGTGATTTGGGCTCATTAAAGTTGCGTATGGTATTCTACAAAGAAAATTTTAAAGTTATCAGAACATTATAAATACTAATTCACCACCCCCCCAGTATTTTTCTCGAGAAAAAATATACCAATGAGATTCAATCTGATCTTGTGATGTACTAAAACAAGATTATCAATCCTTCTACAATTTGCGGAAACGAAACACGATCGAAAAAAAACTTAGAAGAAAGAGAAAGAAACAATCAATCACACAAAAGAAGATGTATTTAGGGAAAGAAAATGCGCAAAACCCCTCTATCTATATTGTGTATTAATTCAAGGAATCATGAAATAATACAATGCTTAATCTCTCATGATATTCTCCAGCACTCTACCAACTGTCTCAAACTGATATAGGAAAACTCGTTCTAGTACTTAGCCAATTATCAACCTTCCTTTAGCCTGTCTTTCTCACAAAATTCCTAGAGAATTAGGCCCCTATTAAACAGGAATAATTCCCTTCCTTGATTGCGCAATCCATCATGGCATCCCCATGAATTTATAATTTCACATGGGAAATTTTATATAAATACGACTGGTAGTTATGTTCCCTTTAACCTCTGTCTCAACTGGGTCTTCCTCAGAACTGACATGCATGCAAATATTAATAGTGAATCATCAGTTATCTAATTAATCACTACTTGTGAATTAAATATAATTTAATTCATTAGGCCTCACACTAATTCATCACTTAGTTAGAACTAGTTAAATTGATTAACTACAAGGAAAAGACCCTCTAGAATATGTTTTTTAGGAAGCCCTTATAAAAATAGCCCTGATATCTGTTTTTAGCAGAGGTCACTAGAGGAGGTTTCTTGGTGGATTTTTTTTTTCAGTGCATTTAGAATCCTAACATGCACAGGTGCGCTTGATATATATGTGACGCACCGGTGCATAGTACAGGCTAAAGAAGTGTTGCAAGGTTATTTTTAAGTATTACGAAAAAAACTGTCGACTTCATCCAGGAAATGCACTGATGCGTTTCATATAAAGCACACTGGTGCGTACTATCAAATGGCACACTGAGACACTCAAAATTTCAGTGCTATTTACTAATGATGATGGCCCAATGTTGCTTGTGTACAACGATGCACTAGCATAGGGTTTTTATTCAAAGGAAGCACTACGCACTCTGTAGAAACTGGCTCGGTGCGTCTCATAAATCTAGCACACTGTAAAGAAGTGTGGTGCGCCATTAATACAACCACTCGGTGCGTCTCATAATCGATCGCACTGAAAAAGGCTTAATTTAAAAAAAAAAATACCAGCCATAAGATTTTCATTTTTACTTATTACAGTGTTGTAGAGCCCTCAAGCACTAATGTGAATTTTCTTTCTGAGGCACCCTTCCATCGATTCTCCCATTGCCTGCATTTCTTCCATCCATTACTCACTATGTGGAGTTCGAATTTTGCAAAACTGTAGGAAAAATAGGTTTTAAGGATTCCATTGCAAAGATGCCTCCTCAACGCACAAATGTGTGGGTAATCTACTTGTTTCACACCAACTTAATCTTTTAGCAGAATAATTTTTAAAATTGAGCTAATATTCACCTTTTTTTTTTAAGAACAAATTTCCTGTGTGGTGCATTCGAGTCGTTCAGATCACACTGTTCCCGATGCCCCCTATAAATTTACAGGCTGCACCATGAACGATGTTAATGGAAACCGCACCGGGTAGCTAATGTGATAGCCTGGTGCTGTACCAAGACAAAGTACACTGCAATAACAATAAAATACTAGGGTTTGTGTTGGTTTCTAGCCACACCGACAATTTTTTTCTTTTTTAAATTAACAATTTATTTATAGCGGTGTGTTAGTATTCTAAGACACACCGCCGTACTTTATGTACGGCGGTGCATAAGTCAAACATACCACACTAGGACATTGTGTGCCTGGTACTGCACTATCAATGGTAAAATGTTGCAAATTGGTGGTGCATTGCGCTATAACCAATGACTCAGGGCGGATATGTTTTGTCAATGCACCACTAAGTAATAATTTTTTTTATCGGTTCATGAGGTTTTTCAATGCACACCATGGATGGTGCATGATATAAATGCATGCATCGTTGGCGGTGCGTGACTATTTTTGTGGCGCACCGAATGTTTTTTTGATAAAAGTTGTATTTATATATTTGTAAATAAAATTTTCATTTAATTAAAAAAAATAGGTTTTAGGTATGAGGGAGGCTAATGTATTTAATATGTGAATCATTTAGTGACATCAACGGAGAGAGGAAAGACAACAACAAGAGTAGAGGGATGACAATGATAACATGATACAACAGTGGGAGGCAAGGGAGAGGGAGAGACCTTTTTAACCTCACCCTATTACACAATCCACCAAGTTTCTCTTAAGGGAGGTAGGCCTCCTTAAGTTCTACGAGGAGGCTACATCCCTGAAGGGGAATAGTGTGTTATTAGGAAAACTGATCTACAGATGTAATACCCACTGAAAAACATTCCATGTCAGTCCTGACCAGTGGTACCATCCCACTGAGGAGTACATTTTTTTAATTACTGCCCTATCTAGGAGGGGCAGTATTTCCCCAATTCCCTAATGTCCCCATCGATTATGCAACATGGAGTCAGTTGGTGTACTCCTAGAGATACATTAGGGATAATATACTTTCTCCTATAGATTTTTAGGTGTCTAGTGGATAGCTACGCATTGCTTCTTTTGGTCTAGAGGAGGTTAGGTACCTCTTACTATTACTGACAACCATTGCACATTATACCAGTGATGGGTAACGCATTAGTTTCCCTCTTTTATTTTATTTTGATTAATTATTCCAGATGCCATGACTTGTTAGATGGTCTGCCATTTTTTTGCGACAGTTTTGTATAGCCTTAGATAGATGTCATTATTAGGCATGTGGGAGGTTGACCTTCCCTTTTGCTTCAGATTTGTTTTGTTTATTTTTTGAGAGGTTTCCGAAGACGAGGCCTAATTTTGCGTCAGCCTTGTAGGCCGATGATACAGATATGGATGCACATATGGGGTGAGATGATGCCCAAGAGTGGCATGTCTGAGTATCTGGCCAAGATTTCTAGTGATGCAGTGGGGCTGCTAGCCAGTGTTGATGATCACATGTTTGGGTGTCGTGTCCTTACGCAGGTTTGGGTTGGCGAGGGTGTATCAACATCCTCTTCACACAGGATGAGCCCCCAGATGCTAGAGGTAATATTAGTATTTTATTTAAATTAATATAGTTTCATTTTATTGTCTTAATTAATTAGAATAAAATCTATTCTAACACATTTTTTAACTTGTTTTATTAAATTGTTTAATGAAATTGTCTAATTATTGTTGTGTACTATATATTTTGTAGATACTGGCGCTTTTTTGGGGACATGATTCCACCCCCATGGGATGATCCTATCGATGAAGAGGAGATGGAAATGGTCGCAGATTAGGGTGACAAACCTCCTTGGGTGTAGATACCCTTGGGCATGTAGTCTAGGGTAGACATTTGATTTAGGATGGAGTTGGGCGACCGACTTTGTATACTCCTCATTGATGAGGGAGTCTGCCCTATGGCGATTAGAGAGATATAGGTTGATCGTACGCTCACAGAGCTCTGGCCATACATGCCCCACGATATGATGAGCCTTATGTGTCATATCGTTGGAGCTTCCAGGCTACTAGTGGCTAGGAGGGATATGCGCCATGGAGATGCACGATACAAAATCTCATCAGATGATCATGGTTATGATGGGAGTGTTCATTTTAATACTCCAACTCCTCCTCTTTCACCTCACGGCAAAGATGAGAAACCAACATATAGTCCTCACCAGCATCTTCTGATTGGGTACCATATGAGCACGCACCTCCTGAGCAGACACCATCTGAGCAGGCACCTTCTGAGCAGGAACATCCATCTGAGTAGGCACCATCCACTGAGCAGTTGCCATCTCAGTAGTCACGCTATAAGAAGACACCATCTGAGCAGGAAATTCCTGAGCAAACACCATCGACTGAGCATGCCTCCACTAGTTATAGTATTGATGTACCACTAGATATTTGACATTTATATGCAGGTCTATTAGAGTTGTATATTTTTTAATATATATATATATATATATATATATATATATATATATATATATATCTGTGTGTGTGTGTGTGTGTGGTGCATGTATTTTATGTTCATGTTGATGTACTTAATTTACATGTTAGTGTTCATAATGATGTGTATATTGTTAGGTCATGTTAGATATGCTCATTTAATGTGCTTGCAGATAGATGTGTATGTTATAGCAGTTATTTGACATGAGATGTATGTTTGATTTTTGTGTTGTGATGATGTTATCATGATCATGATGATTAGATGGTGTTAGCAAATTTGAATGTGTATTTTAGAATATGATGTTTGTATGATGGTTATCATGATCGTGATGTTTATTTTTAATATTAAATCGTAATATTTATTAAAATTGTAATTGTAATTGTATGTGTCGTGATTGTAATTGTAATTTTTGTTGTAATTGTATGTAAAATTTTAAAATTGTAATTGTATGTTGTAAAATTGTAAAATTTTAATTTTAATTTTAATTGTAATTATATGTAAAATTGTAAAATTGTAATTGCAATTGTATGTATTGTCGTGATTCAATTTTATTAAAAATTGTAAATTTGTAAAATTGTAAAATTGTAAATTAATTGTCAAATTTGAACCATAACTACCGTATGCAGTAAAATTGTAAAATTGTAATTGTAATTGTAATTGTGAAATTGAAAAATTGTAATTGTAATTCTATGTATTGTCATGATTCAATTTTATTAAAATTGTAAAATGTATACCATACATATTATTAAATTACCATAATTGTAATTTTGTAAATTTGTAAATTTGTAAGAATATAAATAATTATAAAATAATAAATCTAGAATAATATGAATTTTTGTAACATAATAAATTTTAGAAAATAATGCAAATAAATTCATGTTTAGAATTATCATTATTTTATTATGATCTTACATACCAAAAACAACAGTATACGTTAATATATTTTTTTTAAATTTTGAATATATCATTCACACACACACACACACATATGGTGCATTTATTTAAGTAATGATATAGTGAAAAACCATTTAAAGCCATCAAGTAGTTGTATTAATTTAGGAATTGACATAAAAAAAAGAACTTGATACAGTGCATTGCTTTTGAGATCAACATAATTGCAAATTATCAAGTGAAATGATGTTAACATTAGCACAATGCAAACCAATTAATTAAAAATACATACTATAATGTTTGGAAAAAAAGAGTCTTGGTTATAAGGTTAAGTCATCTTCTTTATAAAAACTCATCTTAAATAGTATAAATATTGAAATAACACATGTACAATATCACTCTCTTTTCCCATTACCCTCATTATCTTCCAGCTCCCTTGGCATGATAAAACTATCTTTATCAAAAAATATGGTTTGATATAGTGTCATGTCTCAATACAAACCACCAATCCCTATCCAACACATCTGGGTAAAAAAACACCTGGTTGTAGTGTTTGGGGAAAACATAAGGCTCCTTAGCTTCATCCCACATCTTTCTAGAGTTGATACATATCAGACTACTATCACGATCTTCCTTTACATTATTCTGATCAAATGTGTCCCACCACTTGCACCTAAAAATAACACATTGTAAAGAATAGAAGTCAACTCCAATGATCTCTTGTATATTTCCTACGTAACCTAATGTCCCTCGTACTAGGTTTTGATCATGGTGTCTAGCTCAACTATATTGATCGAACTCGAATTCCACTCCATAGTCTTTTTTCATGTGTCCATCATCAGAATTTTCTGTATGAAAATGGTGTCCATAATGCCCACATAGATGGGAAAAAATGCACCTATAAAAA
Source organism: Pinus albicaulis (assembly GCA_034641835.2). Lineage (NCBI taxonomy): Eukaryota > Viridiplantae > Streptophyta > Pinopsida > Pinales > Pinaceae > Pinus > Pinus albicaulis. The sequence goes on along the minus strand of CM076572.1, from coordinate 1,108,640,662 downwards.
AGTTAAAAAATCATAGCTTCATGTGTCTAATAACCCAACTGTTAAAATATATATGTTACATTTCAAAGGTGAATTATTAAGTTTGAAATGTACATAAATAGATTATTATTGAGTTGTTTCACCCAATACCTACGTTTAGTTCATCCTTTTCAACATGCGGGTAACGACCGGTTGCATCGTATTTCTCTCTGACTTGGTTAGCAACCCAACTGTTGGGGCATATAATTGGCATATTTTCTTTTAAATGACAATGGAAATAATTATTAACATTCATAAAATTTACCATTTGTAATGTTGATTGTGTGACAAAATTTATCAAAATATAAGGGGCTTGATGGTCAATTACCTCAAAACATCTTAGAAACATGCATTCGAAAAGCCAAACTTTACTTTCAATTTTTATTGTAACATTGTTGTCCCCAATTGGGTAGAGTTTGATTGGCCGTCAAGTTCAAATAGAGGGGTGGTGGAAGAAAATTTAACGCTTTTGAAAAAGGAATCAACGATATGAGAATCATCCCCTAGCTGATCATCGTTCTGGAATGCAACTAACAACATTGCCTCCATGTAAATAGTATCCCTTAAGTAATCCTCCATACCAACCTCTATTTGATTGCCTCCATTGCTAGATTTTGAAGAACTAATATTGGTGTAGTCATTCCTAATTGGTGAATCTGGACGTAGTGGGAATTGAATAGGTGGTTGATTCAACCATTATTGGTATTGTTCCTCTCCAATTTTTTCTCCTAATTCAGCCTTCTCTTGATTTGACATTTTCGTGCGTTTCAACAGAAGATGGCAGGTAGGTTTCTCATCATCAATAGAATTCTAATAATTTCAAAAAATATATTTGAACGTGATTAGTACAAAATCGTTGATATCAATTAGTAAGCACGTCAATGTATGATTAATTGGTTTGATGTTTAAATATTTACATTATACCAAACAATTATTACCATCAATGACCCAGGATTGTGGCTATAAGATGGCAGGTTACGATTGGCAAGGTGAAGCGATTTTCCATTTTCATATACCAACCACGCCTTGCGGTATGCTGTTCTTGATAAGATCTTCCGATGTTTTGGAACTGTTTGAATATTTTTTTCATATGAACTCGATTATGAATTTGCATGAAGATACAAATTTGTATACATTAATTTTATTCAGCTGATTGACATGGATAAAATAAATAAATTCAATTAAATAATGAACATATGAACAAAATATGAAATAGTTACATTTTGAGATGGATAGGGAGAACTCTGCAATGAACTTTGAGAAATATTATGGAACAAGCTGCTGGATTTTAAATAATTTTCCGTGTGATATAATTATCAGATTTTCTCCCTGCATTTGAGAAAAATCAACAACAAATTTTGGTGTACATACCTAAAAGTAACTTCGATGCCTTAAAAAAGGAGTTATTGTTATTAGTGCTAATGTATTGTTAACCACAAATATTATGGAATGAGTTGGATTTTGAATAATTATCCATCTGATATAATTATGATATCTTCTCCTTGCATTTGAGCAAAACCAACAATAAATTTTGGTGTACATACCAAAAAGTAATTCAATGCCTTAAAAAAGAAGTTATTGTTATCGATGCTAATGTACTGTTAACCGCACCAGTGTGGTTTTATTACCAGATGCACCAGTGTTGCTAGTTAACAAACGCACTGAATATCGGTAAAAAAAAAGGGCAGCTTTGTTTTTTTGAAGTGAAAAAAAAGTGTTAAATTGAAAAATGAGTGGCAAATGATTTTCCAAAATCTAATTTCAGAAAAATTTATTTAAATAGTAAAATCTATCCATTATTTCATTATTTTTTCAAATAAATTTAGGGAGGGATTTTCACGAGAGACATACCTGAAGCAAGAGAGCACCGTGCAATAGAAAAATACTTTCGAACAACAACACTATTTAGAGAATCATAATTTGAAACATCTCATGATTCACAAAAAAACTGTGTAGTATAGTAAAAATGTTAAATTTTACTATAATAATTTTTTTTTTTTAAGTTTCTGTTAGATTTAATACTTTCATAGTAAAAAATTTAAATTTTACTATGAATTTTACTAACAAAATCATTTAGAATCTCTATTCTTATTTACATTTAATTAAAATTCAAAAAAAAAAACAAAAAAATCCATTCTTATGTTAAACCCTTGCTTCTTCTTGTTTATGTGACTGCAAAAATTCAAAATTAGGGATTTTCATTTTAGAGTTATAGGGTTTGTATTACTATATATATAGGAATATCGGCCCTTGCACGATTTTTTCGAAAAAACTTTTGTTAATTGGTGCACACTGTTTAAAATAGTGCATCGGTGCATGATTTTAGTATAACGCACCAGGTGCATATTGACAAAAAACATTGTTTGATAAGAACATTTTTTTATGAATTTATGTTTATGTTAATCGATGCTCCGGTATTAATATAACGCACCTAGACTCCTAATTATAAAGAGCAACGTACAATGTTTCTACTGTAGTGGTGGTGTGTTTATAAGAACCTATCGCACCGTTTTCAGTGCTTAAGTTGAAAAATTTTCACCGAGCATCTAATTTAGATAGGTGCACGGTTTTCAGTGCTTAAGTTGCAAAAGTTGCACCGAGCATTTAATTTAGATAGGCACACCGTTTTCTTGATTTTTTTTTCTTACCTGAAAAGTATGTGATTTATTTATAAAATATATTAATGAATGGTATAGGTTTTATATTGATAAAGAAATGGTTGACAAGGGTTCAAGTAACAAAATACTGACAGCACATCCAGAAAAGTAAAAAAGACAAGTTCTTTGTAAATTCTTTACAAAAATTATTATGTTTGAACTATATGTAAGTTTAACTAATATGTATTTTTTACTGTGTATCATGCAGAGCCACAAAATGATAAAGCTCGATAAGGTTCTTTTTGATCTAAGACTAGAAGAGCATAAAATCTTAATGGAAAAATTGCAAAGGGATGAATTGGGGGAATGAAAAATTACTATCGATATAATATGAGTTTCTTTTTTTAATTTTCACTAATAATATTCTTAAAAATATTAGATAACATTTTTCAAACAATATATTAATTCAAATATGTTTAATGTTCTACAAGGACGAACAACGAAGAAAAGGAATGGTGTTCTAAGAAAAAAAAAATAGAACATGCAAATGAAAATGAATTGCTCCTTAGCTCATCTGGAGTAGTATTGGAGGTTAACGAAAGGGGGGAAAAGTTTTTTACAAAACTTTGAGGGATCTAGTGGAACGAATGTATAGACATTCTTTCCACTTACAATACAAAAATAAATCCAATGATTCCAAGAACCAAATTTTATTTAAACTACAGGAAGAGTTTGGAGAGAATTGGTCAATAAGAAATGTCAAACTTTTAACAGAAAAAAAAAAAAATGTACAAAAAAAAAAGGATTGAAAAATAATATTCTTTTAAATGTTTTTCTAGAATTATATGTATATATTACTACAAAGGAATAATTTATAAATATCACTTTTATTATATTTAATTTTCATATGTCAATATAAAAATTAAATAATTTATTTCCATGTTACTTTTTTAGGAAGATTATTAAAATCTCAAAGGATGAACGAGTTGATATCAGAAATATGCTAGTAGGAATGTCCAAAAAGGTGTACAAGGAGATGGCCAAAGAAATGGACATAACTGCATCGCACGAGGAGCCATCTCAACAAAAAGGTGCTTCAAATGTAATATGTAATCATTGAATTTTCGATTAGGTACAATACACAAGTAATTTAGCATTAAATATTAATTTTCAAGTATTTTCTTGCAAAAAAGAAAAGAAAATGGAACCCATTTAGCACATAAAGTAAGACAACAAGGAAGAAAAGGGTCGATATCTAAGTTTGTGAGTAATTGCTACTTCCTTATAACAACTTAACTAGATTTCATTTTTGAATATTTTAAGTTGTTTTACAGAAACCATCATTGAATGTCTTCAAATAGGTGCTAACATGCAAAGAAGAACCATCAGAAGAATTGATTGAAATTGGGTTAAATATGGGTTGTCAGTATATGTTGGCATATCAGATTAATTGTCGAATTTTTAAGTATCTATCTTGTTTTACTTAGCTCTGTCTATAATTAATATAACGAGAAAATATTTTATATAAAATCTATGATTTGTTATGGAGTATAAAATTGCAAGAAACATAGTATGGAATAGTGCCAACAAATGAATTGTTGAAAGAAGTCATGGAATTTGGTTTTGATATAATGTGTATAGTTCACGAGTCAATTCTTGCTATGGTACATTTATTTTCGATTTACATTGATTTATATTATTTAATATTGCAATTTTCATTATTCTCACCAATTTAGATACACTCATTACGCTTTATTTTTATGTTTGTAAATGGAAATTGAAGAAGAAAAAAATCAACACAATGAACGAAACATTCCTCCAAATAACCCAAGTTATGTAGTTAGCTTGATTAGTGACAACAGTTCCAGTGAAGAATGATGATCAATATGTTTGGATATCAAAGCAAGTCATTGTATTTTCTGAAATATTTGTCTATGAAATTAGACATTTTGTTTAATGTTATGGACATAGTGTCCCAATTGAAAGTCAAAGGGATATCAATAATTGTCCCATTTTGTATGACAAAGAGTGTCTTATTCATATATATACATATATATACATTTTACTTTATTCTATTGTGTTCTCCAATGTCATTGTGAAATGTTACACGACATATTAAATATATGGATGATTAAATATTATAATGAAGAGATGCAAAATCCAATGATGTGATATAACAAATTCATCCAAACATCACATTCAAATGCACTAATAAAAAATTAATTGATATGAATATTGTTATAAGATATGTGTCTACTTTTGATTAGTAATGAATTAAAAAAAATCACAATAATTTCACTGTCACAAGTGGATGTTTCTATAGAAAATGAACACCATTGTGTGTGTATGATACTATGCACCAGTGTGTGTGTGTGTATGATACTACGCATCGGTGCATTCTATGACCTATGAGCACCACAACAAATACCAATACCAATTAGAACGTCCTGTGTTATTTGTCAGCGACTATGACCCGAGTGGATAGGCGTTGCATGCATCGGTATGGTTTGCCTTTAATGCGTCGGTGCATTTTTACAACTTAACGACCCGATGTGTTTTTACACCTTAACGGCCCAATGCGTTTTTACACCTTAAGAGCACTGGTGCATGCACCTTCTATCAACCCTATTAGTATGAATCATGTGTCAGAAAAAGACCACTTTAGCTACGCATAACAAATAGCCCTAACATCAATTATGGCTGCCAATATCTTCAAATCTGCAGTTAGTTGATCAAGACAAAGTTGCACAAATCCTGATATATGCATAAAAAGACATTAAGTAGTGAAAATAAGATTTTACTCCATGCATCCAATAGACAAGACAAGAACAATAATTTTGAAAGAATTTTTTATATTAAAGGGCACCTGAGAGGAAAAGAAGAAAGGTGTTTCCAATTCTCCTCAATGGGATGGGTTCTTGAAAGTCTTCAGCACTTCAGATCTAGAATTTCTCTCTCTTGTTGGTGTAGAAAACCCAGACAAACATAGAACTCAAAGGGAGTTCAAAAAGAAAATAATGGAGAATGTGACAATGATAATGGCTCGAAGTCAGACCAAGAGTATAGATCCAGAGTGATCTAATATGCAATGAAAGGTGACAAATGAATGGGAAAACCCTTCTATTTATAACAAAATATTAGGGTAGTCTAGGACTTGTTGCATGAATAAAATATTATTAACCAAATTCTAGAACCACCTTTTAGGAATATTTTATTATATTTGTTGGAGGGAAAAGGTATTTGACTTGGGTCAAATCCATTTATTTGTAAATAATAAATAAATAAATGATTTATTTATTATTTTATGGAAGTGGTTGAATGATAATTAAATAAATAATGGTTTATTTAATTATTTATAAATGATTTATTCATATTTAACAAGGAATATTATTTAAATAAGATTTAAATAATTATTCCTAGAAAATAATAAGATAAATAAGGATTTATCTAATTAATTTCCTTGTTTCGGGTTAAATATAACCAGGAATAATAATGAAATTATTGTTTAATTTATTATTCCATGAGGAAAATCAAACAAATATAGATTTGTTTAATATTTCCTTTTGGGGTTTTCTGTTTAGACCATAAACAACCTAATAAATGTGTTTTATTAAGTTATTTTACATAGTGAAAGCAATTTTACTTAGGGTAAAATTGGTCTTATATGGTGTACTTGGGTCTATCTAATGATAATAGCTAAGATGACCAAAAAAATGGTGTAACAGATTTCCCCCCAGCGTATGAGTGTTAGGAGCAAATTGTATGACCGAAGTACGTTGTAAGAACTCAATCACCAAACATCAAAAGATAAGTCAGAGAGAGAAACGTAAGGTAGTCTAAAGTGCTAAAGAAATAGACCCTGAGGAGATGATACTTACAGGTGCAACAAGTCTCGTTTTATGAGAGGTACCTGTGCTAGAGGTGGCGAGGGAGGCATACCTATGCCCACCGAGACAAAGTACAAAAGAATAGTTCGTCCAATAAACAAGGGACCGAACTATAAATTACATGCTGGCATAGGCATGAGCTAGATAAAAGATATAATGAGGAATCCCACATACATGCTGTGCCTAGGATAACAGCCAGGGCATATACAATAATATCTGAGTACATGAGATACAAATACAACCCAAATGCCCCATATAAATGGGGAATGGCTCACAAAATCTGACTGATACATGCAAATCAAAGAGGTGCTGCAAGCGGCTAAGGCCAGCATCATCAAATATATGGAGCTGGATTGAAGGCTGCAATGAAGAGGTCAGCTAGGCATGTGGGGGGCTACCTGCAGGGCCACCCCCTCATGAGGGTTGAGACATCTCACACACACCCAGGAATCACCAATATTTGTTGCTGCATCACTGGACCATCAAGTATACGGATCTCGATCATGCTGAAAGGAGCTGGAGTTGAGAAACAATCAAGTGAAAGGGTAATGAGAAATCACTTTGCCTAATCTTGAGGCACTGAAAAAGTGGAGAAGCTAGAACCAAGGTACACCGCCCTCTAGACCTGTCTTTTGGAGTGAATGAGCTGATGTCGAAAGAAGGAGGTCTGCCATAGGTGAGGCAATAAGGGATCCTCAACTAAGGCACGAGAGAAAATAATAGAGCAACTGATATACTAACACTAATTATGATGATGAAATGGGGGATACTGAGTAATGGATGGAAGAATTCCCTTGTTAGAGAATAAAGGGCATGGATGAATTGGCAATGATTGACACAATATAAAGAGGGATAGGGGACAGTGGGACTGAATGCAATCATGTGCGACACGAGAGAGAGACCAAGCGATGAAGGATGGAGGACTATAGTGGGGTACAAAGGGACTCAGGATAGACTCCATGAATGCAATGATGACTCGACTCGGATGCTCTAAACAAGGGCGACTCGATGGTGCTACCACACAGTAAAGGTACAATGGGGGACCATAAAAACATGAGTACAAGAGGGTAGCTCATGACGAAAATTGACATGAACAAGGACAAGTATGGAGGCAAAGTGGTGCCCCAAATACAAGTGTTGTAAGTGAGGAAATCCAATTTGAAGGAGAGGTGAATTGACCTTTCATGGAGAAAATGTGTCCTAGTGAAGTATCAAATCATGAAAAACTAACAAATTCCCATTTGATTGCTCGGTGAGAGCTTTCCAACGGTGCAGATGGTGTTTCAAACATGGCTACGGTTTGGTCGCAGCGGGCGAAAGAAAAATCAAGGGTTTTTCTTATAATAAGGAATTTTCCCTCTAAATGCATTCATTTTCTTATGTAGCTATGGTGAATGTATAGATGAGAGGAGGCCCTAAATCTTGCGATGATCGTATCGGACAAACCGAACATTGGAATCGAGATCTGTAAGTTGCAGGTAAGAGGCCTAATCCTACTCTTTGTTTTTGATGGATTAAAAGTTCAGATTAGGGTCCCAAATCTCAGGAGCAGCCCCTCCCTCATATTTACAGCCAGGTCACACTTTTTGGGTCAAAAACTATGACTTGGGAAGCAAGTTTTGGCCTAAAAAGTGCGACCTATCCCAGAATTTGACCAAAAAGTGCGACCTGTCAGGTGAAGGTGATTTCAGTGCTGTTGTGGACTGAGAGTTGGGTTTTTTGTAATTGGATGCAATTTTTCCTATCTATAGACTAAAAAATATGATATTTTTGTGCAGATATGGCAGATATACAGATCAAATAGAGAGAGAGAGACTTGAGTTCATTATGGATAGAGATCCAAGCAGATCAGGGTGTCCGTCATGCACTGGCCAGGTTTGGGGTTCTGAAATTTGTGGAGAACCCTCTGGTGAGAGCTGGGGAGCCCTTGTTGGCCTGGATTGTCTGTTATTGGGATACAGATCATGAGGTATTTATAGTGCAGGGACAGAGGATCAAGTTGACAGTCCAGGATTTGTATTTCTGTTGTAGCCGCTACAACACCACCCAAAATTTTGGGTATATTTAAAATTTCGGGTTCCCCCTCTGCTCGCTTAGGCATTGAAATCTTTCACCCGACCTGCAATCAGTTACATCCCAACGACCTATCCCCAACCCCTCATGAGTTGTCTCACCATCATGATGAGGTGTCATTGTTGCAATCATGCCATATGTGGGAAGGATCATCCAGCATACGCTCGAACATTCTTACCACAGTCGCGCCATATGTAATGAGATTTCCATGCATACATTTTAATGGGAACCTTTCGTGTATTGACGATTAACGGCCCTCTTTCCGTGGGTCATTAAGCATGTGGATTGAATACGTATTTTAAGCTTGTTAGTCTCATATGTTTTATCTGTGGCCATCACTATCGAAGAGTAATTATGATGTTGTAATATTCCACCCAGGTCGACCCCACGGGTGACAAAATCCTCAATCTTGTCATGACATCGAGGGAAATAAAATTGAGCTCGACAAAAAAGCCAAGTTGTGGAACAGGGGAGGAGGAGGAGCAAGCGACCAGTACCATTAAAAGGAGGATGGTGTGATACATGTTGATCAGAGAGAACCTTCTATGTCATTGATGCAAGGCTTCCTTCACTAGTGCGCACCAGATGCTTAAAATGCTCCGTTTGGAAATGTCTAGATCCTGCACCATACCATCTAAATGTCAAGCGGTGCACACAACGGAACATATTTCACCACTTCGACAATTCTAGCCTGAATTATAGCCTGATGAATGAAGTAGACTCAGAGGGTTTCCCTACCGAATTACAATCTCATTCAAGGCGTGCTCGTGCCAGGCAGTGGTGCGAAAGCATACGTGTTTCTGTGGAAAGCCAACGACAGGGTTTCAAATATGTGAACGCACCCTTTGGAAGCAACATTTAGGAATCTTAAGCTACATAGTGTGGAATTAATTAGGCTGCAAGGAGTACATGTGGAGGAATGAAAGGGCCTTAAAACCCTAGTCTCCTTTGCTCCTCCATGTCCATAAATATTGTCTGTGCGAGACCACAAGAGATGGGGAACCTCAAATTGAACCTAAAAGGTCATGTTTAAATGCATACACCTTTTTGTAGCCAAGCCCATGGATGTATCTGCACAGAGAGTCTCTATAACCACAAAGTAGAAACGGTCAACATTAAAAGCGGCCATCATGCGGTTTGAGTAGCAGATTTCAACTCTCGACCTTTCAAAACAAAAGCATTCATGTTATGAGGTGGTGGCTGTGGCATAAAAGATTGTTATCTAGTTGTGCTAGCAATCGGAGGAAAAGAAAATGTCATATTGTATATTAAAACTAAGGCACAAAAGGATAGAAACATATGGTTTTAATACCATATGAAATGCACGGATCATGGATCATATAAAGACACATTTCCAATAGGTGTAAAACATGTTGAGCGGATATATTAATCAAATCATATGGTAGCACTATGTGAAAACTTTATAAGTGGGGACACATCCATATACCCAAGATAAGGCACCAACATATGGTTTTAAAACCATATAAGAGCGCAAATCAGAACTATATCAAATGCATTAATCGAGCTAAAATATTTCTTTGGTGGAAAAACAACGTTGAGCAGATATATTATGGTCGAAACTTATGTTTCAAATATGGAAGTGAATATTATAAATACTATGGCGCATGTATGACAATCTGCAGTCATGTTTTAGAGGTGTAAGGCCACGTGAGATGGTGCAACAAAAATACATGCGCACGTTGCATGGAGTCAAACATCCGATGGCATGCTTCGATTTACGTTAAAACATTTGAGGCAGGTATATATATAAGGTGGTCAATTCTATGATTAAAATGGCAGATCGGGAATATGTGAAGACGCGTTGCGTGGAGCCAACGTTTGAAGTCTACATTGCATGGAGCCCAACATCTAATAAGCCAAATGAAAATGTTTAACGTAAATACATGACGGTCAACTTTTCAACCTTTGGTAACATGGAGCAGGGTATTATGACAATTCCATAGTGGTAATGTTATGATAATTGTGGTGCGATATATGAATATCTATTGCCATGTTTTAAATAGTGCAGAGCGACGTAGACACGTGTATGGTCAACAGAGATGGTGCGCTGTCACCAATCTCTTACGGATACACCACGGATCTGTTAAGCAAGCATGTCAACGTGGAGTTTCAAACTGTGGTGAACGTCGGAACGGACATAATATAATAGTCAAAGTTTATATTTAAAAAATATGGAATGTATATATGGTAGAATGAAACCTGCAATGGCATGCTATGATAACTATGGCGCGACGGGGGACAATCCACAACCGGGTTTTAAGCGCTGCAAGAACATTGTTTTTAGTGGTGTTACCATGACATGCGGATTCATCAACATTTGCCCAAACTTGTGAATAGAAGGTTTAAACAATGATATCGTTGTTTCTTGTTCTGCATTGGATTTCTATTATAGGAAGTGCAAGCACAGCACGCATGAAGCATTCCCCACCACGTGTGAAAGTTGTGTTCGACCCAGCTCATAACCACACCATCATTTTCCACCTTCAGCAGGAAAATTTCTAGTGCTGAGCACTACGTTCAGATCCTCCCCAGAATGTATTTATGATATTTAGTAACTGCCATATTAACGTCTTATTCTCCATGCATGAATCATGTCACTGACCAGCGTTTTAGTGGGGACAGGCAGTAATCGTCATCATCCAGCGTGGAGTTAGCTGTGACAGCGTGAAAAATTGGCAACATCATCCCATCCTGAATTCATGCACACGAATTCAGCTGCATTGGCTCTGTCATCGTTGCAGGATACAGATCCGCAAGAAAAATAAAAACACTCATTTGAACAAGCACAACGTTGATATTTAATCTATGATTCCTCATTATGACAGTTTGGTCTCCTCAGGCCTTTCCCCATGGATTTGTCTTTTACTAGACATCGTCTCACACAGGTTTTTCCCATGATAGTTTCGCCACGTAAGATCGGAGCACATTCTGTCATTCTGCCAGAAATATGCTCCACATCGGGAGGGGCCTCTTCACTGCGTTCTCTCCTACAGAAATTCCAAGCATTCGCGAATGTCAAAGCAGATGGTGGCCTTCAGGATATATTAGTTTAGGATGTGTTAAAATTTATCGGCATCTATAAAAGACTCAGCAACTGCCGTAGCGTATGAATTAAAACATCCAACATTCGAACAATGAGCTTATTGAAGAAGCCCTGCAGTGCTCACGGCCTTGGACTCCACAGATAAGGTCGCAATCTGAGTGCACTACGATGATGATTCAACTGTCTAAAAGGAAGAAAACTGTTGCAATAATGGATAACGTGCTGCAACCAAGAGGGTAAGAATTTCGTGGAAATGCCTAATCAACCCTACCCATGGTCTTTCAAAACTCACCTCTTCCTCCAACTGTGACCAGATCATATGATAGAGGGACATGTACATACATGAAGGCCACACCTACCATTGAAGAAATACTGTGCTGTTACACCACCTCAAAACAAAATGCAACGCATATGCAAAGTTTTTGTGGTATGACTGGCGTAGGATCGTAAGTGAGGTCACAGTCCTCCTCAGTCAAGATACCTGAGATTCTCCGATTGAATATGGCAAGTATTGCTTCTCCAATGAATGAAAAAATGATGAGCATGAATACCTGCGACGAACAATGAGAACGTAAATGAAGAAGCTTGTGCCTATCAAGAAATTTAATCCGAGACTTAAATATAACCTTGTGCGTGGGAAAGATGATGATCCTAACAGAGAAAGGGCATAGAGAGAACCTACACATGCCATTATCCCTGATGACAAAGTCTTGACCACACAGGGGTCTAAATTCATTGTTTCTTCCTTCGCAAATTAATTAAAATGCCCTTAGCATCATTATTATTCAATCTGTGACCTATGTTATTTTATTGCAGGAAGAACCTTGGGGTTTGCACAAACAGCAAAGGTTTTCCCCAGCAAACAGCGGGACCGTTTCAAAACAAGTACATCCTCATGAATCTCCGAAGGAAACACTCTAAGTTCGAGAGCACCTAGCCACATCCACCGAAAGAAGGCTACAGGTCGCATTTTTTCATTTTTTCCACCTTTTGTGACCCCGCGACCCAGAGACCTAGTCGCAAGGTTGCAAGGTCGCATATCTGCGGTTTTTCCACCTTTTGCGACCCCGCGACCCAGCGAACTAGTCGCAAGGTCACAAGGTCGCATATCTTCAGTTTTTCCACCTTTTGCGACCCTGCGACCTAGCGACCTAGTCGCAAGGTCGCATCTCTTCGGTTTTTCCCGCCTTTGCGACCCCGCGACCCAGCGACCTAGTCGCAAGGTCACAAGGTCGCATCTCTTCAGTTTTTCCCACCTTTGCGACCTCGCGACCCAGCGACCTAGTCACAAGGTCACAAGGTCGCATCTCTTCGATTTTTCCGCCTTTGCGACCCCGTGACCCACCGACCTAGTCGCAAGGTCGCAAGGTCGCATCTCTTCGGTTTTTCTGCCTTCGCAACCCCGCGACCCAGTGACCTAGTCGCAAGGTCACAAGGTTTCATTCTCTCATTTTCTTACAACTTGCAACCCCGCAACCCAGGCAGGTCGCAAGTCGCAACAGCAACTAGGTCGCAGGTCACAACAGCGGCTAAGGTCGCAGGTCGCAAAAAAGACTGGGTCGCAAGGCAGCCCAACGGTCAAGAAGATGAAAAGTCGGGGAAGCCCAAAGGGCAGGTTTCGTATTATAAATACTCCTTCAAGAGCTTGTAAGAATGATCTTGGGTTTGGGACTCAATTTGAATATATTGTATTACCAGAGGATTACACATTGAAACATGAATAAAAGCATTTTGAAGAAACCCCTTTGTTGGATCTGATGTGTTTGGCTGTGCAAACACTATGTGTATTTCTTATACAGTTTCAAATATCCTATGATTAATGAAGCTGCACTCTTAATGGCATCATTTATGCATCACGGCTATCTGTGCTTGTGTTAATGATGTTCAGTTTTTCATTGCTCTCTTAATGGATGTTAATGACCTTGTTTATTAGAATTTTGTTTTATCTTTCAGGAAGTAAAGGGGCATCTCACCATAAAGAAATATTTCTTTTGTGGTCAGAATACCTCACAAGCATAACCCCAAAGATGTGTTGCTAACGACACCTCCTTCGGCATGTATTCTTTATTAATTTTCTCTCTACGCATAGTGTTATATATGTGTTTAATGCATCAATCATATGTCTTGTATCAGTTGATTAGGTGTGTATCCACTATTTTATAGAGTTTAAGTGAGACCCAAAGCAAAGGAGAAATCAGTGGTAGCCAGACCCACACCCCGGATGGGATCCATATTCCAAACGGTTCAAGGTATAATTGGGACCTTTTACCAGGGAGATCCCCTGCTGTTGGCCGGACAGATTTTCCCGTCAACAGAATTGGCGCTAGAAGGAGGGCCAGATGAAAAGCTGAGCCCTAAGAGCCTGCAGTTAATATCATATCTGTAATGTCTTGTTCCCAAATCATTCTCCCAAGATGTTTGTCAGAGTTTTATGAGCCTTGATACTTCATGCACGATGAACTTACGTATCACTTGTCGAAGTTAAAATTCGATGGTGAAAATAGTGTGTCCATAACCCGACACTATTCAAATTTCTGTGACTTTGGTGAGTGTTATGAAATTGACGATGAAGTTTTGATTTGTTTGCTTTTCTTCCTCACCCTTGAAGGTCACGCTAAGAAATGGTGCCCCACATTGCCGGAAGCTTCCATTCATTCATTTGAACAACTCGCCAGTGAATTGCGACAAGCTTTTCATAGGTACGATCTTCATAACGTTGTTATAAAGTTAAAGGACATCAAAATGGAACCTCAAGAATCTTTAGATGAGTTCGCTATCAGATTCGTTCATTTTTTTTTTGAGTTCCCTGAGAGGGATGTTAATTGGAAATGTTTAAGTGAACAGTTCAAGTATGTGATTCTCGTTTCCCTTGAACAGTTTTAGTTAGATCCTAGTGTTCCCTATGATAACCCGCAAGTTACCAGTTGTTCAGATTTTGTCCCTAATGCTTCGTTGTCCATCTCCTCAAGTCCAAACCACATTCAGGCCTCCAAGGAGAGTGTTGCTATTTGTGACATTCTCACCCCTCCTCCTGAGTTGTCAAATAGTCGAGGTACGACCTCGAAAGTTCTGAGCAATGATGGATGGGTGCATGGGGATAAATCCTACTGCACTACCTTTGAATATTTCATGCACCATGTCGAACCAGAACTTGAAAACCCCAGTGGCTCATTATCTCTCTCGGTTCATGAAACCTACCTCGATCCCACTCGGTGTCTCCCTGGACACAAACCTAAATCTAATTCGCACACTAATTATGAATCGACTCCTACCCCGCATAAAGTTGATTCCCTTACAAGGCCTGCCGGATCATCATTTTCTCTAAATGACACGGATGCACGTGTTGAAAAGCCTTGTAGGGTTAACGCCCCTGTGACTCAATCTTTTCGTTCATTATTCCCCGGTTGGTTTCCCGATCCCGCCACACCAATAATTTCTTCGGGACATTCAAAATTTCCTTATACTGGTATTGGCGGCAATTATAAGCCCGCAGATGGGGTTTCACAATAGCAGTTCAAAATCGATGAATCTTTCAGATCTGATTATTCTCACTCAGAATCTTTAGACAGCCATAGGAGCGATTTTCTATCTGGGAAACCTCAAGATGTCCTCTTTATTGATCCATCCCAGTCGGTAACTCTCGGGGAGCCCAACATGTCAGGTACCCAGCTTAATCAAGTCAATGGTTACAATGACCCCTGCTTATCTGGAAACATATTCCATCATACCGCTGACGAATATCACTTGCATCTCTTTTCCGACCATATGGAGACACCATAATTCGATGATTCGCTTTGGGGAGATTCAAGTACCCATCAGAAATTCGAAGCACTTCAGCTTCTGCCGACTGTTTCTGAAATGATGAGCCCCAAACACCATGCTCCTCCCAGCATAACCACGGTAAATCCACCCTACCCTGGAAAATATAAAGAATCTGATATACCGATCTATCAATCTGTCAGAGTGCAAACATTTGACCGAATTGATACAAAGCCCACTGACATTCTGCAACACACCACAATCCATGATCTCATCTACTCGCCTGTTGATCTCGCCAAGCAGTCAAAGTTGGAAAGCCCCTTGCTCGAAGGTCCAGAGTTTGTCCAAGGCAGTGAGTAATTTTAGGATCCACTAAACACGGATTTGGATCCTTATACCCTTGACCAAACCCAAGAGAAATCCCGAAATAGGGTTTCTACGCTTGGATGTGCATGCATATATAATTTTCCTGGCACTTGCTTACTGTTTCCATTCCATAAAACTGATGGTCCTCAACACCATGATGAGATTACCTGTCAACTCAACCAACCCTATCTGGTGGATGTACCTACAAAAAGGCCATGGCCTGCCCAGCGCCCATCAGATTCGGGACTATGCATGAATGATTATGTGTCATTGACAAATGTTGAGTTTCAAGAACATCTTGCTGTGTATCAAGATGAGAGTGGGATTCAGTTCGCACAACCCATTCTGGCATGTTCTTTGGTAAGTTTCTATGATCATCTTGCCATTGCACCTGCTCCTCAGGTAAGTTTCGTTGTTGTTGCACTTTTTTGGATACTAGCTCTGATCCTGATCATTATTGTTCTTACAGGTCAGGAACTAATGCGGTGGCTGCACTGGAAAGCTGATTTTACATAACCCAACCGCATCATTGGTTAAACTAGGGTTTAGGTGTAGGCTAGCTAGGACCTGCAATAAAATTTTTTTAGTTCAAAGTTAATTAGGTTTACTTGCAAAATTTTTACTTCATAGTTTAAAAGTGTGTTTGCTATTTTTTGTTTACGATTAATATCTTAGGCGTCGTCATGTTACAAGTATTTTCCACTCATTTCTTTTTTCCAGTTTGCTTGTTGCTGCATAAATAATTACTGCTTGTATTGCACCTTTTTCCCACTTATAACTGGTTAATCATTCTCCCACATGGCGTTGCATTGCATCTTGAGCCTCACCTATTACATTGCATCATATGCTCTCTCCCTCACATCATTTTCTATCATATCGCCTGCCACTTCATGAGCCCTCATTTGCAACCCTATCACCTTGCAGTCTTGTTTTGCCCCGATTGCTGAAACAGTAACCCCATTGTTTTGCGTGAGGTTGTGGTGGCTATCTCAAGGGGCAGATTTCTCTTAGGACCAGTCATCAAAGTCACATTCTCAACAAGATGCCTATGAATCTAAACTTATTGTCTGGGAAGATATGAGCCGGTTGATTATGGGATACCTAATGAGCTTGAAATGGCCCATACCCATAAGCCTAAGTCTCGTGCCTAGCATAGTCTTGGGCACCCTAAAATGATATGTTTTGCATGCTTCGCCTATTGTGGTAAATGGGATGTGAAGGTTCGGCACAAGGGCAAACCCAAATCAGGATATCTTTTAGTTTCTGTAAAACAAGAAACAACCTCTCCTGCTCGTAAAATAAGCCAGGATCCCTCATCCGCCCATGAAAAATAAGTGCCACGAGCACATGAAAATAAGTGTTGTAAGCACATGAAACAAATAAGGGTAAAGGATCGAGAAAGGATTCCTACGCAGAGAGGTAATGCAACGACTCCGCCAGGGTACTGACTAGGCTCGCTGGCAGGGGAGCAAAGTTTGTGATTTCTTGAAGTGACTCCACCGGGGTACTGTCTAGGCCTGCTAGCAACGAAGCAACACCAAAAACTTACTTTAAAAAATCCTGAAAATAATAAGCCCACTGCCTTTCTCTTCACATCATCAACAAGCTACTGGCGTTTGTGAGCTTTCTCTTTGATGTGTTTCTGATTAGCGGGACTTAGTTGAGGCACAAGGATTAGGCATACCTGTAAAGGGCCAAAGTAACACAAAAGGGACCCACGGAACTTGTTCAATATTCCCTTGCATTACTATCAGGACTCATACTTTTGTTATGACACTGACAAAGATGCTGGATTCTACTAGTGGTTCGCCATTTGTTGTAGCCACTACAACACCACCCAAAAATTTGGGTATATTTAAAATTTTGGGTTCCTCGTCTACTCACTTAGGCATTGAAATCTTTCACCTGACCTGCAATCAGCTACATCCCAGCGACCTATCCCCAACCCCTCATGAGTTGTCTCGCCATCATGATCAGGTGTCGTTGTTGCAATCATGCCATATGTGGGAAGGATCATCTAGCATACGCTCGAACATTCTTACCACAGTCGTACCATATGTAATGAGATTTCCATGCATACATTTGAATGGGAACCTTTCGTGTATTGACGATTAAAGGCCCTCTCGCCGTGGGTCATTAAGCATGTTGATTGAATACGTATTTTAAGCTTGTTAGTCTCATATGTTTTATTTGTGTCCATCACTATCGAAGAGTAATTATGATGTTGCAATATTCCATGCAGGTCGACCCCACGGGTGACAAAATCCTCAATCTTTTCATGACATCGAGGGAAATAAAATTGAGCTCGACAACAAAGCCAAGTTGTGGAACAGGGGAGGAGGAGGAGCAAGCGACCAGTACCATTAAAAGGAGGATGGTGTGATACATGTTGATCAGAGAGAACCTTCTATGTCATTGATGCAAGGCTTCCTTCACTAGTGCGCACCAGATGCTTAAAACGCTCCATTTGGAAATGTCCAGATCCTGCACCATACCATCTAAATGTCAAGCGGTGCACACAACGGAACATATTTCACCACTTCAACAAGTCTAGCCTGAATTATAGCCTGATGAACGAAGTAGACTCAGAGGGTTTCCCTACCGAATTACAATCTCATTCAAGGCGTGCTCATGCTAGGCAGCGGTGCGAAAGCATACATGTTTCTGTGGCAAGCCAATGACAGGGTTTCAAATATGTGAACGCACCCTTTGGAAGCAACATTTAGGAATCTTAAGCTACATAGTGTGGAATTAATTATGCTGCAAGGAGTACATGTGGAGGAACGAAGGGGCCTTAAAACCCTAGTCTCCTTTGCTCCTCCATGTCCATAAAGATTGTCTATGCGAGACCACAAGAGATGGGGAACCTCAAATTGAACCTAAAAGGTCATGTTTAAATGCATACACCTTTTGGTAGCCAGGCTTATGGATGTATCTGCACAGAGAGTCTCTAGAACCACAAAGTAGAAAGGGTCAACATTAAAAGCGGCCACAATGCAGTTTGAGTAGCAGATTTCAACTCTCGACCTTTCAAAACAAAAGCATTCAAGTTATGAGGTGGTGGTCGTGGCATAAAAGATTGTTATCTAGTTGTGCTAGCAATTGAAGGAAAAGAAAATGTCATATTGTATATTAAAACTAAGGCACAAAAGGATAGAAAAATATGGTTTTAATACCATATGAAATGCACGGATCATGGATCATATAAAGACACATTTCCAATAGGTGTAAAACCTGTTGAGCGGGTATATTAATCAAATCATATGGTAGCACTATGTGAAAAATTTATAAGTGGGGGCACATCCATATACCCAAGACAAGGCACCAACATATGGTTTTAAAACCATAAAAGAGCGCGGATCAGAACTCTATCAAATGCATTAATCGAGCTAAAATATTTCTTTGGTGGAAAAACAACGTTGAGCAGATATATTATGGTCGAAACTTATGTTTCAAACATGGCAGCGAATATTATAAATACTATGGCACATGTATGACAATCTGCTGTCATGTTTTAGAGGTGTAAGGCCACGTGAGATGGTGCAACAAAAATACATGCGCACGTTGCATGGAGTCAAACATCCGATGGCATGCTTCGATTTACGTTAAAACATTTGAGGTAGGTATATATATATATATAAGGTGGTCAATTCTATGATTAAAATGGTGGATCAGGACTATGTGAAGACGCGTTGTGTGGAACCAACATTCGAAGTCTACGTTACATGGAGCCCAATGTCCAATAAGCCAAATGAAAATGTTTAACGTAAATACATGACGGTCAACTTTTCAACCTTTGGTAACATGGAGCGGGGTATTATGACAATTCCATAGTGGTAATGTTATGATAATTGTGGTGCGATATATGAATATCTATTTCCATGTTTTAAACAGTGCAAAGCGACGCAGACACGTGTATGGTCAACAGAGATGGTGCGCTATCACCAATCTCTTACGGATACACCACGGATCTGTTAAGCAAGCATGTCAACGTGGAGTTTCATACTGCGGTGAACGTCGAAACAGACATAATATAATAGTAAAAGTTTATATTTAAAAGATATGGAGCAGATATATGGTAGAATGAAACCTGCAGTGGCATGCTGTGATAACTATGGTACGACGGGTGACAATCCACAACTAGGTTTTAAGCACTGCAAGAACATTGTTTTTAGTGGCGTTACCATGACATGTGGATTCATCAATAGTTGCCCAAACTTGTGAATAGAAGGTTTAAACAATGATATCGCTATTTCTTGTTCTGCATTGGATTTCTATTATAGGAAGCACAAGCACAACATGCATGAAGTAATCCCCACCACGTGTGAAAGTTGTGTTCGACCCAGCTCATAACCACACCATCGTTTTCCACCTTCAACAGGAAAGTTTCCAGTGCCGAGCGCTACGTTCAGCGCCTCCCCAGAATGTATTTATGATATTTAGTAACCGCCATATTAACATCTTCTTCTCCATGCATGAACCGTGTCACTAACCAGCATTTTAGTGGGGACAGGCAGTAATTGTCATCATCCAGCGTGGAGTTAGCTGTGACAGCGTGAAAAATTAGCAACATCATCCCGTCCTGAATGCATGCACATGAATTCAGCTGCATTGGCTCTGTCATCGCTGCAGGATACAGATCCGCAAGGAAAAGAAAAACGCTCATTTGAACAAGCACAACATTGATATTTAATCTATGATTCCTCATTATGACAGTTTGGTCTCCTCAGGCCTTTTCCCCATGGCTTTGTCTTTTACCAGACATCGTCTCACACAGGTTTTTTCCATGATAGTTTCGCCATGTAAGATCGGACCACATTCTGTCATTGTGCCAGACATACGCTCCACATTGGGAGGGGCCTCTTCACTGCGTCCTCTCCTACATAAATTCCAAGCATTCGCGAATGTCAAAGCAGATGGTGGCCTTCAGGATATATTAGTTTAGGATGTGTTAAAATTTATCAGCATCTGTAAAAGACTCAGCAGCTGCCATAGCGTATGAATTAAAACATCCCCCATTCGAATAGTGAGCCTATCGAAGAAGCCCTACAGCGCTCACGGCCTTGGACTCCACAGATAAGGTCACAATCTGAGTGCACTATGATGATGATTCAACTGTCTAAAATGAAGAAAAATATTGTAGTAATGGATAACGTGCTGCAACCAAGAGGGTAAGAATTTCGTGGAAATGCCTAATCAACCCTGCCCATGGTCTATCAAAACTCGCCTCTTCCTCCAACTGCAACCAGATCATATGATAGAGGGACATGTACATACATGAAGGCCACGCCTACCATTGAAGAAGTAATGTGCTGTTACACCACCTCAAAACAAAATGCAACGTAGATGCAAAGTTTTTGTGGTATGACTGGCGTAGGATCGTAAATGAGGTCACAGTCCTCCTCAGTCAAGATATCTGAGATTCTCCGATTGAAGATTTCAATATTGCTCCTCTAATGAATGAAAAAATGATGAGCATGAATACCTGCGATGAACAATGAGAACATAAATGAAGAATCTCATGCATATCAAGAAATGTAATCCGAGACTTAAAGATAACCTTGTGCGTGGGAAAGATGATGATCCTAACAGAGAAAGGGCACAGAGAGAACCTACACATGCCATTATCCTTGATGACAAAGTCTTGACCACATAGGGGTCTAAATTCATTATTTCTTCCTTTGAAAATTAATTAAAATGCCCTTAGCATCATTATTATTCAATCTGTGACCTATGTTATTTTATTGCAGGAAGAACCTTGGGGTTTGCACAAAGAGCAAAGGTTTTCCCCAGCAAACAGCGGGACCATTTCAAAACAAGTACACCCTCATGAATCTCCGAAGGAAACACTCTAAGTTCGCGAGCACCTAGCCACATCCATCGAAAGAAGGCTACAGGTCGCATTTTTTCAGTTTTTCCACCTTTTGCGACCTCGCGACCCAGCGACCTAGTCGCAAGGTCGCAGTCGCATATCTGCATTTTTTCCACCTTTTGTGACCCCACAACCCAGAAAACTAGTCGCAAGGTCGCAAGGTCGCATATCTTCAGTTTTTCCACCTTTTGCGACCTCGCGACCCAGCGACCTAGTCGCAAGGTCGCATCTCTTCGATTTTTCCCGCCTTTGCGACCCCGTGACCCAGCGACCTAGTCGCAAGGTCGCAAGGTCGCATCTCTTCATTTTTTCCCACCCTTTTGACCCTGCGACCTAGCGACCTAGTTGCAAGGTCGCAAGGTCGCATCTCTTCGGTTTTTCGGCCTTTGCAACCCCGCGACCTAGCGACCTAGTCGGAAGATCGCAAGGTCGCATCTCTTCGGTTTTTCCGCCTTTGTGACCTCGCGACCCAGCAACCTAGTTGCAAGGTCACAAGGTCGCATTCTCTCATTTTATTAAAACTTGCAACCCCGCAACCCAGGCAGGTCGCAGGTCGCAACAACGGCTAAGGTCGTAGGTCGCAACAACGGCTAAGGTCACAGGTCACAAAAAATACTGGGTCACAAGGCATCCCAACGGTCAAGAAGATGAAAATTCAGGGAAGCCCAAAGGGCAGGTTTCATATTATAAATACTCCTTCGGGAGCTTGTAAGAAGGATCTTGGGTTTGGGACTCAATTTGAATATATTTTATTACCAGAGGATTACACATTGAAACATGAATACAAGCATTTTGAAGAAACCCCTTTGTTGGATCTGATGTGTTTGGCTGTGCAAACACTATGTGTATTTCTTATGCAGTTTCAAATATCCTATGATTAATGAAGTTGCACTCTTAATGGCATCATTTATGCATCACGGCTATATGTGCTTGTGTTAATGATGTTCAGTTTTTCATTGCTCTCTTAATGGATGTTAATGACCTTGTTTATTATCATTTTGTTTTATCTTTTAGGAAGTAAAGGGGCATCTCGCCATAAAGAATTATTTCTTTTGTGGTCAGAATACCTCACAAGCATAACCCCAAAGATGTGTTGCTAATGACACCTCCTTCGGCGTGTATGCTTTATTAATTTTCTCGCTACGCATAGTGTTATATACGTGTTTAATGCATCAATCATATGTCTTGTATCAGTTGATTAGGTGTGTATCCACTGTTTTATAGAGTTTAAGCGAGACCCAAAGCAAAGGAGAAATCAGTGGTATCCGGACCCACACCCCGGACGGGATCCCTATTCCAAACAGTTCAAGGTCTAATTGGGACCTTTTACCGGGGAGATCCCCTGCTGTTGGCCGGATAGATTTTCCCGTCAACAATTTCTTGACTAGTCTCCCACCATTAGGGATAGTGGGAAATACACAGCGAGTGTTACTACGGGGGCATAACATTATGGAGTTTGTAGAGAGAAATTGTTGACCATGCCTCCAAGTCAAAGGGACTCGGATACCGATTGGGGATCTAGAGAGGTTAGAGACTTGTGCAGTGGCGGCAACAATGTTACTGATCCTGGGTAGCCAGGTGCTCCATCACATCACTGGAGGGCAGATGATGATTATGGAATTAGTTTTGAGTGGGACCTACTATGGGTGGGCCCAAATGATGTTAGTGTCATTGAAACGATAGTTGTCACTTTGCAAGTGGCAAGTGAACCATGACTGCTCGTATGGGACTGTGTTGTGCTCCTTCTTTTTCGAGAAGATCCCAACCTTGTGACTGTGTGTACAACTACCAGATGGGGGTCCAAGAGAACCAAGGATGCGCTAGTGGGGGTGCTTACAGTTTAGAGGAGGAGGAGGGGCGATCGGGCGGGTGTTCCGACCTGAGTTCTTTGCCCATTGGGATCAGATGCCATTATACATAGAGGACTATCCCTATAGTGGGATGAGTTATTGTGGAGATCCAAACTTGCCACTTCTTCCTAGTCGAGTATGGGGGCCTGATGGTAAGTGAGAAGTAACTAATATTTTATGTGCATGTTAAAGTTTGTGAATAGTATATATGGTACTGATTCTTATACTTTTGGTATGCAGATATAGCTCCGGTGAAACCGGCCGGATATATGGGACGACCTGTAGTAGCAAGGACTGTAGATGCTAGTGGCTCGAGAACGGGACAGAATGAGGACATGGCTGCCCTCCTAGAGGACATACGTCGTAGATGTGAGGGGATGCTTACCGGTGTTTCAGAGTGGGGATGGAAAGACTTAGACGACATGTACATAGAGCTATGTATTGGTCTTCCTTCAGAATGGCGAGGTGTCATGCAGCGCATGGCAATGGCCGGTCAGACTGTGTGTGATCTACGAGCTGTGGGAGTAGAGCCATTGGCTCGGGATCCTCCAGAGAGTGATTATATGTGGGGTAGGTGGTGCCTCCTAGTGTGTAGGGGCAAGTGTTTCCCCCCAGTTTTGAGATGTGTTTGTTGTAACATGCTATGGGCATGTCAGATGTATCAAAGTAGATGGACTCTAAAAACATGTTGTATGATATATACTATGAATATGCATTGTTTTGATGGTTTTGAATGTTATTGTCTTGTGTGTGATAAATGCCAATCTAGAACATGGTTTGCAATGCTATCTACGTAGTGATTTTTTCCTCTAGGTACATGATTGAAAGTAATGAATATAAATTCACATATCAAAAGTTTCACTCGTAAATATCATCTAAACAGGACAGGATTATGCACACGATAGACACCATTGAGTTGCAAGAAAAGAAGCAGGGAATCCAAACGAACATGCAGATGGAGGATGTGATGAGAGAGGGATCGACTAAGAGGCCACATACTGCATCATATTCAGCCTGATTATTGGTGGCATTACCAATGCAGACCCCATTAGAGAGAATGAGGGTATGCAAGGGGGTAAAGATGGCCCAAGCTGTCGAGGCTAGATTCCGAGAGTAGTGACTTGCCCCATCGACATAGCCAATATAATGTGTGGACGGGAGGTCCTACAGAATAGTGTCACAAGACAAGAAATGGGAGGAGGAAGAATAATGATGGCAGCGTGAGTGTAGGGTAGACATCAAATGACAACTATGGGAGGGAGTAGTCTGGATAGGATAGCTATGAATCGTAGAATAACTAGAGGGTGATGTATGAGGGCTACAGGAGGAATAGCTAGAACTTATGCTGCGAAGGACATCATAGATACGGATGGGATCATTCCAGTTATAGGTGGGAAATAAAAGGTTAGGGAAACCACATGATGCTGCAAAGCTACCTAAATCATCAGCATCGGAAGAGAGGCTCACATACTAATTGTCATGGGGGATGACAGAAGAACAAGTAAAAATATGGTCAAATGGTGTGGAGCCCAAGAATCTCGCTGAAGGGAGATCAAGTAAAACAGACAGAGGGGGTTCAGAGGGAAGGTACTCCGAGGGTTGCATGGATGATGATAGGTATAGGATGGGGGCAGCAGGTTCCGTCATTTCAACATCAGGGGGGAATGTCAATGGTAGCAGGGGGATCCTCGAGTTTACATGATGCATACTGCGTGAGGATGGAGAGGCAGATTGTTCAACCTCATACTCGCGAATGACCTATAAAGAGGCTCTATAAAGCGTTAGGTGAGGACAATGTTGAGAATAATGACAATGGACACCACACAGAGCACAGGGTTTGTTGGTGTGAAGAGTCTTTGGGTTCTTGGCTGCGGACGAGGAAGAAACAAAGGGTTTAGGGACCGTAGACTTAGGGAATGTGACTTTAACCATGGGTTTAATATGGGACAGCTCGGGACAAGTATGGGTGGCATGACTGATGCCATCACACAAGGCACAAGGCTTGCCAAGTGTAGGATGGGTAGGTTCATTCGAGGTGGCCTTGTCTTTGGATGCCCCCTTGAGAGCTTTTCCTTTCTTTCCTGTAGTTGTTACAATAGGAGAAGGGTCTTGTTGAGGTGCTGGTGGCACTATAGCAATGGAAGAAGCTAAGGGAATTGGTTGAACCGATTGCAAAGCAAGGTAATGTTTGGGGTGACCTGGTAGGGTCTTAGCTGGAGGGTTAAGATACCAGATGGGTATTCCCAGGGTCAAATTAGGGAGGGAAAGGGTGGCCATGATGGGGACTGAATAGACTCCAGGAGGAGGAGAAAGGAAAGGTATCTGATCGGTGGGGTAATAGCCAGGAGGGGTGGCTCCAAGATGGTTGAGACCTGGGGGGACCGACCCAGGAGGGTAAAGAGGCTCATGGGTACTAGCTGGATGAGAAGGTCCAGAAGGAAGAGGATCAGCCAATTGAGGCAAAGGGCTAGGAGTGGGTTACGGCGGGCGAGGTTGAGGTTGCTGACTAGCAGAAGTGGGCCACTTAAGGTCAGCTTGAGATGATTGCATCATGCAAACATTCGCTAATATGGGATCAGAGACAAGAGGAGGAGGAAGACCAAGGAAGGTTCCAAGCAGGGAGGAGTCTTTGTAAACACCTGGGGAAACACTGGTCAAAGAATCGACTATTTTCTTATTGACTACAAAAGAAATGGTCGACTCAGGGGAGGTCTAAGATTTTTGGCTCATGATATGTCAACTAGTCAATGGTGACGATCTTTCCATTGTGAGGGAAAAACATCTTGCAGTGGACCGCGGATGGGACAGTAGACATGGCATAGGTGTACCTACGCCCCAAAAGAATGTTATAGTCAAGAGGGGCATCGATGGCTTCAATGTCAATGCAAACAGTCTTGCCCACAAGGGTGATAGGACAATTATGCAATAGGCCAATGGGATGGGAGGCATGGCCATCCCATGCACGAAGGGTGATTGTGGAAAGGGCTAGCTCAGGAGATCCAAGTTGTTTCCAAATCGAAGCATAAATCACACAGGTAGATGCCCCCTCATAAATAATACACCGAGACACATTATCATTCTGGATTTTGACTGGGATTTGGAAAGCGACAGAAACAGGAAGGGGAGGATGGTTGGACTGATGGGCATTGAAAAAAATCAATTGGTCATCAGCAGGATCTACAATGCCCATAGCGGATAGTAGATCCTTTCTTTGAGAAGGACACAACTGGAGGAGTTCCAGTGTTGAAATGGCAGTAGGAGATTGTGCCAAATCATCTACTATGTTGTATGAATGAGCAGCCTAACCGGGACCAGCGTTTCTGCGTAATGGGCCCTTAGGAACCTTGATAGGAACCTCAACTTTAGGATGAGGATCTGCAAAGGACCATTGGGTGTCAAAAGAGGCTCTGTAGGGCCTGAAGAAGGTTACTTGGGGAAAAACTGAGCAGGAGGCGTGGGGTACTAACGAGGCCGAGTTTGAAGGTTAAGGTCAATGGTGAGAGGTGGGTCAGAATTCATCAGGAGAATCTGGTAATCGGAGGAACTAGAAGGGGAAGGTTGATTGGTTACCGAGGCATTGCGTGGTTGAGTAGCCACAAATCCTTGCTGAGGGAAAGGATCGGTAAACACGACTGGTTGAGAAGTAGCCGCATTGGGGGGAACAGTAGGGGAGGAATGCTATCCACGCAATGTAGCCTGAGACTCCCACATCTGCTACATCTGTGGTAATAGGGGACAATCATGAGTGTAATGACCATAAACACCACAACACGAAAAAGGCTTATCTATGCGAAGAGGCCTGTCCGGTTTGGGCTCAGAGCTTTGTGGCTGGTTAGTAGTGTTAGAATCAATACCTGAAGGATTGGATCCATGATTACTAGGGGTAGATTGATTTTTATTGCCTTTCCTCTTTATTTGAGAAGAAGGAGGATTAGTCGCACCCTGCTGTGCAAAAACTTACCCTCGAGGGGGTAGTAGTTGCTATTGCGGGCGTTGAGAAGGGAAGGGAGGTGGAGGTCCAAATGCTGGAGGAGATGGGACACCAAGCTGTGAGTAAGGATAATGGTTAGGATGGGAAACATTGAGGTAAGAAAGAGGGTGGGAAAATTGAGGAGGCATTTCATATCCTGGATACATGCTACCTAGAGGGGGGAAAGTGCCAGAGGTGCTGGCCCCTCCCGGAGGGAAACCATAGCCCATAGGAGGTTGAGCGTAGGTATGCGAAAGAGCTCCAATGATACCATCGACAGAGTGAGATGCCCCTAGGGCAGTAGTTCCACCGGGTCTGGGGAGGTCAAGAAGGACGGTATAAACATAACCAGATTGAGCATAGATGAGGTCATATTTCAAGGCTATTTGGAGGGTGGCTTCTTCGATTTGAGGGAACTGGGATGTGACATCTTTGCCGATGGTGGGTAAGAGAGAGTGAAGGAACTAGTCCATGTAGACCTGATCTTCAAAGATGGGAGCTCGACATAAGCTCCTTCTTCTCCTCCATTCCTAGACATGAGCGGAAAGGTGGGTCGAAGATGATTGACGGAAAGAAGTCAAGAGTTTGGTACCAGTGTCGTATCAAAGAGGGAGCTGGAAATAAGATAAGAAGGGTTGGGCAATGGTCACAAAGGTGGTATGGCAAGAGGAGGTCCGGTCAACGTACCATTTATAAGCTTCGCCTGTAAGCATGCGTTGGAACAATCTAAGATGGATGGAATCACCAGTAATTGAATTGGATGAACACCACATGTGGAAAGATTAGATATGGCTGGAGGGATATTCACTAGAAAGGCCTTTAAACTTGGGAATGTCGAAGGGGATCTTGGTTGGCACAGAAAGCCAACTAACATCATGGCGGATAGGATCGTTGATCAACCGATTGAAATCGGGGAGACTGAGACCTGCCATATAAGGGAGCAAAGGGACAGTCGAGGTAGTTCCCGTGGTGGTTCGACTAGTAACAGACCCAGCAGTAGGACCAGGATTGCTGCTAGCATTAGGCCCTAAAATAGACATGGTGAAGGTAACAGGGGGAGAACCAGAAGTAGGGGGAGAACCCAAAGAATCAAAAGAAGAGTCAGAGTGCAGACTCGGGGGAGGACTAACTCGACGACGGCGGGAAGGAGTAAGTCGACCAGCCGGAAAATGAGGGTGAAGGCCAAGAAGTCTCCGGGATAAACACCTTGGAGGCACAATGATGATGGCAAAAAGGGAAGAAGAAGGACCAACAAGGCCAAGGAGGTGCAGAATCAAATGACGACTATGTCGAAACAAGGGCAGAGAGGTGCAGTGTTAATTGATTTTAAAGTCTTTTCTTGGCGGTGTTAACCAGGCTCTTCTTCACTTAGGGTCAGTGTGTGGCATGTGTTAATTTTAATTTTTAAACCCATATTTTTTTAGAGTAAAAGAAAAGGTGTGCTACATAACTGAAAATAAATCTGCAGAGAATAGTAAATAAGGCTGAAATAATAGAAAATTAACAGCTAACAATGCATCGATCTAACCCAAGAAGGCGAGTCTCTCAAAATTAGTCTAAAAAAGGGAAAAAATCTAATGAAAACACACTAAAAAGAGGCCGATAGATCTAAGGTTGGGAGGGAAAGGGATCTAAAGGAGAAATCTACTGAAAAGAGGTGCAGAAAATCGCAAAAAGGCAGAGGTAAGGTTGCTCCAAAAAAGGAGGGAATCAGCGAAAGGTCGAAGGGACAAGGAGTTGGCCCTAGAGGAAAACCCAAATAAAACTATATGAGCTGATTTAAAAGGGAGAAGAGATGATCTAAAAGGGATCTGAAAATGACGTATCAGATCTGAAGAGAAGAAGGCTGAAACTCTGAAAATTTAGACGTCTAAAATAGCTAAAACTCTTCCACAAAAAGTGGAGGGTACTAAAGCCCTAAGGGGTGAGATTCCCACTTAGTTGAGTAAAACAGATTAGAAACAAGTCTAAATAGGCAGAGACAGAGGCTGGAAAACCCTGACAGAAGCTTCAGAAAAACCTAGAAAAATTGTTGGAAAAATGCAGAAAAAAGTGCAAGTTGCAGGTTCTGACCTGTTTTCAGTCCAAGTCATAGTTTTGGGGCAGAAAAGTGCATCCTCCAGGCCAGGTTGTAGGTTTTGGGCTGATAAGTGCAACCTGCAGATCTGGGTCTCTCAGCGGTAGATTTCAGAAAAAGTTGCCGTCTCAACTGCGGTTGATGTCTGTCACCTGCGCAATAGGGCCAGAAACACACGGAAGTTAAATATTTTAATGTTTGAGGGTTTTTGGGGTGAAAAACACCATAAAAATAGGAAAAAAAAAAATTAATAGAAACCCTAGGGTCTGAAATAGCTGGATATGCAGGAATATATAAAACAATAGCGGTCACAAAAGAAAACCCGTGTGGAGTTTCCAATTGTTAGTATGAATCTTTTGTCAGAAAAAAATCATTTTAGCTACGCATAACAAATAGCCCTAACATCAATTATTGCTGCCAATATCTTCAAACCTATATTTAGTTTAGAAGGACAAAGCTGCACAAATCCAGATCTATGCATAAAAAGACATTAAGCAGTGAAAATAAGATTTTACTCCATGCATCCAACAGACAAGACAAGAACAATATTTTTGAGATAATTTTTTTTATATTAAAGGGCACCTGCGATGAAAAAAAGAAAGGTGTTTCCAATTCTCCTCAATGGGATGGGTTCTTGAAAGTCCTTAGCACTTCAGATCTAGAATTTCTCTCTCTTGTTGGTGTAGAAAACCCAGACAAACATAGAACTCAAAGGGAGTTCACAAAGCAAATAATGGAGAATGTGACAATGATAATGGCTCAAATTCAGACCAAGAGTATAGATCCAGAGTGATCTAATATGCAATGAAAGGTGACAAATGAATGGGAAAACCCTTCTATTTATAAAAAAATATTAGGGTAGTCTAGGACTTGGTGCATGAATAAAATATTATTAACCAAATTCTAGAACCACCTTTTAGGAATATTTTATTATATTTGTTGGAGGGAAAAGGTATTTGACTTGGGTCAAATCCTTTTATTTGTAAATAATAGATAAATAAATGATTTATTTATTATTTCAAGGAAGTGGTTGAATGATAATTAAATAAATAATGGTTTATTTAATTATTTATAAATGATTTAGTCATATTTAACAAGGAATATTATTTAAATAAGATTTAAATAATTATTCCTAGAAAATAATAAGATAAATAAGGATTTATCTAATTAACTTCGTTGTTTTGGGTTAAATATAACTAGGAATAATAATTAAATTATTGTTTAATTAATTATTCCATGAGGAAAGTCAAACAAATATAGATTTGTTTAATATTTCCTTTTGGGGTTTTCTGTTTAGACCATAAACAACCTAATAAATGTTTTTTATTAAGTTATTTTACATAGTGAAAGCAATTTTACTTAGGTTAAAATTGGTCTTACATGGTGTACTTGGGTCCATCTAATGATAATAGGTGTTGAGCCTCAAAATTGTTCTTTCTTTCATTCCATTTTACCTCATTTTCCTTTGTCCATTGCTATTCCAGACCCAATTGATCAATGAATTTAGTTAAAATTACTTTTAGAATGATTTACATGACTGACTTGCTAAGTTTTGTGATTTTTTCCATTGTAAAGAATTTTGACCGGAACTAGCTGCAGAATGCAGACATTCCGTAGCTAACCGGCGATTCTGCAGTTGTCTTCACGTTTGAGTATGTTTCAGGTGACCTCTCAAGAAAAACCGCATATGGGCATATTCCATGTCATGTCTACATGGTTCGTTGCTCACCATGAAGGAAGAAACAAATTCTGGGTATGGTTTTGGAACGTGGGAACACATTTAAGAAGGAAGACTTCTATTAGGACTGTCTCAGTCCAGATGTCCATTTCCTTGTTACGCAGCCACTTCAAGAGTCCTAATGTGATTCCGAATAGGAAAGACAATGTTCCTGAAATTGTTGCAAGTCTTGTTATTTACATTTTTTATATAAACACTTGGGAAACCGAGAGCTAGATTAGATTTTGTTCTAGATTTTTCTTATATTCTGTGCTACATTTCTGAAGACGTAGAGTGCTCTGTTCAAGTTATTTCACTTTTAATGAAGCAGACAGTGTTGTTTTGAAAGCGTTGATTTGATTTGGAGTTAGATTCCGTCAGGTGGTAGAGGGCCCCTGCCTCTTGCACGGATTTATTTGCGTAATTTAGATAAGTATTCTAGCTGCCTTTATGTTTTTGAATTTGAATTAGTAGTTGTTTTCATTAGCTACTGTGGTTATACTCATTCTAAAAAATTTTCCAAAAGAAGAAGCTCTTCCAAAAGATTATAATGATGAATGGGAAATGGCTATAGTATTGTAGGGTTTAATTGTAGTCTCTTTTATTCACCATCAAAGTTATACTTATGATAAGCACTCTTCCACAAGAAGAAACTCTTCCAAGAAATCTTTATGCTGTCTTAAGCATGATTGTGATCTTTAACGTTTTAGTTTTGTGTTTTCACTAAGTACCATAGTTGTTATTGCTCTTAAACGCTTGTCAAAAATATCATAATGATGGGTAGGAGATGGCTATGATATCTTAGTTTTTCATTGCTTTCAGTCTTTATGTTTGCATTTGCACTCAATTACACAGTCAGGATTGTTCTAAAAACTCTTCCAAAAGAAGGAACTCTTCCAAAATACCAATCATGATGGACAAATAGACTATATAATTCCATAGAATAATGCATCATAACTTAGATAGGATACTCCGGAGTTTAATTGCACTTAACTCATGTTCAATTGTTTTGCTTTAAGTTTGATAATGACTTGTAGTTTAACACTGTTTTAGGCTAGTGACATTTTAGGTTTGGTTGTAGTTCAACTCATTGCATTTGCACTCCATATTCAGTTGTCATTCACTGCATACTAGATTACTTCAGTTGTTAAATTTAACAAAATAGCCTTCATTATTCACAAATCTCTTCTTGTTCTAAAATCCATAATTGATTCATAACCATATGAACAGAAGACCATATCATTTTAAGGCCTGAAGTACTTCTACAACTTCCTTATCATCTTACAAACAAACATTTTCCTCAATAGACTATTTCAAAAATCTATAACCTTTGAGTGAAGTGTAGTGCTATAAAACTGAGTTGCAGAATAGAGTTAGGAATTAGATTTAGAGTAGAAGATCTTATGATGGTATCAATGTTTTACTCCAAACATACTTCAACAAATCTCTAATCAAGGACAAAATGTTGCATCATTATAAGTTAGTTGTTTAAAATGTTTAGTTAGGAAGATTTGCATGCTTAGTTGACCATGTTTCAAGCTCTCTCTCAAATGCCGTTGATGAAAGAATTTGACAAGTTTATTTTGTGTTTTGAATCATTTGCTTAAAAGTCATTATCAAGCTCTGTTTTTGCTTAGTCATAGTTTAGATTTGATTCTACTTCAGTGTTTGCAATTGCATTTGTCATTTGTCATCAACCAATTAGGTTTCACTCTGTTTCTAATCATTAGCTTCCTTCCATTAGCTTTCTAGTCATTTTCCTTGTGAACATAAAACCACCAAAAGACCAAAAACATCATAAAATACTACACACAACGCATTAAGAAACAAACGCCTAGGTACATACAATACACTTCACTTCAGCAGTTTACCAACCCTGGTTGACAATTAAATGAGCTCAATTTAGGAGACTAGATTGAGACCAAACATTTTGGCGCTGTTGCCGGGGAAGTGAAAACTAGGTAACCTTTGTTTCTTAGCATCCAAAAACAATTATATGTGTAGGGAGAGAGATTCAAGGGGAAGATTTATAAGCAGCAGAGGTAGAAGTTTGATTTCTAGAACACCACTTGTTTCATCTAGATCTAGAGCTAGTACACCTTCAACTCATACCCATATTCCATCCTCTCTTGATCCTAGACTTCTAGAAGATCTAAAATCAGATATCCCATTAGAAAAACCTTCCACTTCATCCACTGAACCTACCATAGAAGAAGATCTAAAAACTTTTGTTAGGGACACAAACCTTTCCACTTCCACAAGAGAGTCAACCATGGCATAAGAAGGAGGAGGAGGAGTTTTTAATGGAGAACACACACTATTTGGAGGTAGAGGTAGAGGTAGAGGAGAAGGAGGTAGAGGTGCAGATGGAGGAAGAGGTAGAATAGGAAGCTCTTTTGGGTTCCCTATAATTGATGAAGAAACCAATACAACCATGAAAAATATTTCACCCTCTGTCCTTCCAAACTTCCATGGACTTAAAACTGAAGATCCTGAAACCTTCTTATTCGAATTTGAAGTGCTTTGTAGAACTTATGACTACTTACAAGATTCTCAAAAACTGAAATTATTTCCTTCAACTTTGAAGGGAGCAGCAGTGAAGTGGTTTATGAGTCTAATCAGTAGTTCTATTAGAACATGGGAAGACACGAAACAAGCATTTCTAGAGAGATATTTGGATTATTGTATGTCGGTTAATCATAAGGAAGAAGTGTTCAAGATGTTACAAAAAGAAGATGAAAAATTGGAAGATTTACTGGAGAGATTCAATTACAACATAAAAAAGGCAAAAATGGAAAACCTAGATCAAGACACCTTAAAAGCTCTTTTGTTGAAAACAATTAGGGATGAATGGTTGGATATCCTTAACATGATGGGAAAAGGGGATATATCACAACTCACATTACCTGAAATATCTGAGTTATGTATCAACCTTTCAAGAGGGAAATCTAAAACCGTCAAAGGTCCAAGAGATCCTGCTCTTGCAAGGGCAAGTAAGTCTGCTTCTGGGACAGTAAGTAGATTAGAAATAGGTCACATGCTTGATGATTTTAAATCTGACATCTTAGGGAGTCTTAGTGAACAAATAGACACCCTCAAGATACAAAACAAGCAAAAGGTTGAATCTGATGCCTTGGCAATCTTTTGTCCCAAATGTAGAAAGAAACATGCCTTGAGAGAGTGTCCTTTGGATGTAAAAGTTGTAGAAACCTGTGTTATTTGTTCTAAGAAACATGAGACCAAGAATTTTCCTTCTCTTCCTGGTCTCAAGGCTATCTTTCAGGAGGAAACTCCTACAGATTCCACAGGGTCTCTCAATTTTGTATCTAGAAGACCTTGGCAGGGACCTCAGACACAAGGATTCCATGATCAAATGTATAATCAACCTCCACCTTGGAATCCTTGGAAGCAAACTTGGCCCCAATTTCAAAATCAATCTCAGTCCTGGGCACAAGGAACACAAAGTCCCTATGGAATATACTCTCCATACTATCATTATCCACCATCCTATCCACCATACCCACATTTTTATCCTCAAAATCTTCAACAAAATTTTCAACAAAATCCTCAACAACATCATCAAAATCAACCACATCAAAATCAACCACTTTCATTACCATTCCCTCAAAAATAAAATCAATTTCCGGCTTAACCCATACCAAACCCCAATAATAAGAACCCTCAGAATACATACATGATAGAAGGCCAACAATTTCCAACTTATTTAATCACTCCTTTAGACCTTAGTGATGTTCAACTGAGGTCTGGAAGAATACTTGAAAAGAGGAAACCTTTTGTGATCATACAAGAACAAGATAATTCCGAGGAAGACTCCCTACGGGTGAATAAAAGTCTTGAGGAAGACACATCCTTTCAAGACCCACACATTGAAAAACTAAAACAAAAAGATCCAATAAATCCAACTCCCGTATTAGAGCAACCATCCACATCTACTTCTATACCTCCCTTTCCGGAAAGATTACAAATTGATAGAGGTGTAGAAAAACAAATCATGGTGCCTAATTATGATTTCTTAGATGAATTGAGAAATGTTTGCATTAAAATTCCATTATTGCAAGCCATCAAATAAATCCCAATTTTAGCCAAAACAATAAAGGAGTTGAGTATGAAGACAACAAGAAAAAGAATAAGAGAAACCAAGAAAATTCAACTGGTAGGACAAATAGCAGACATTATGATGGGTAAGATTACTATTCCAAAGTACCTTGACCCAGGAAATCCAGTTGTCAAAATTCAAATCAATGGAATTGAAATTCAAAACACACTCATTGACTTAGGAGCAGCAATAAATATCATGAGTAGACAAATCATGGACAAACTGAAACTTCCTAATCTTCTCTTTACACCCACACTATTACAATTAGTAGATAGATCTGTGATCAGACCATATGGGGTAATAGAAGACATTCCAGTGTCCCTAGACTCTTGGGAGTACCCTGTGGATTTCATGATCCTGACACCCAAGAATAATCTAGGAGGCCATCCTGTTATACTAGGAAGACCTTGGTTGGCTACAGCTGATGCCTTTATTAGTTGTAGGTCCGGTGATATGCATATTTCTGATGGTAGTTCAACAAAGAAATTCACTTTATATCCTCCAGCTAGGACAATTACAGATCTAGATGACACTCAATGGATAGAGGATGAAGAATATTTACAACCACTCTTCACAATTTCAGAAATTAGTGAAGATAATCAAGTTCTGAATACTCTAGAAAACTTTGAATCCTCTCCAGAGCACAAACATGAATGATTTCAAGAGGGATCCAATATTGAATTTTTGTCATCTAGGCAGATGTCTCTTCATTCTATGGACAAATTTGGTAGCTCTACAAGTGAAATTTTTCCAGGCAAAACTTTGAACATAAATAAGAACCTAGAAAAATCTCAACAAGAAGAGTTAGTCAGAGTATTACAGAGACATTCTTCTGCATATGCATGGGAATACACTGACATGAAAGAGATAAGCCCCAAGACTTGTACTCATCACATCTATATAGAGGCAAATTGCAAACCAATCAGACAACCTCAAAGACAGATGAATCCAAATCTTAGGGAAATTGTTAAAGAGGAATTGAAAAAATTGTTAAATGTTAATTTCATCTATCCTATTTCAGATAGTCAGTGGGTTTCTCCTTTGGTAATTGTGCCAAAGAAAAATGGAAAATGGAGGGTGTGTGTTGACTACCGAGAACTAAATAAGGCTACTCTTAAAGACCATTTTCCCTTACCTTTCATAGATCAAGTATTAGATACATTAGCTGGCAAAAAGTAC
Organism: Pinus albicaulis; assembly: GCA_034641835.2. Lineage (NCBI taxonomy): Eukaryota > Viridiplantae > Streptophyta > Pinopsida > Pinales > Pinaceae > Pinus > Pinus albicaulis. The sequence goes on along the minus strand of CM076572.1, from coordinate 1,108,604,116 downwards.
TTTTCATTCCTAGATGGGTTTAGTGGTTACAATCAAATCCAAGTAGCACTTGAAGACAAAGATAAAACCACATTTACTTGTCCTTGGGGTACCTATGCCTACCGAGTATTGCCATTTGGGTTATGCAATGCACCTGCAACATTCCAAAGGGCAGTATTAGGAATTTTTTCTGATCTGATACATGACTGTGTAGAGGTGTACATGGATGATTTCACAGTTTATGGGGACACATTTGAAGAGGATTTAGAAAAATTGGAAAAAGTCTTAAAAATATGTCAAGAAGAAAACCTTTCACTTAGTCATGAAAAATGTTTTATGATGTTTACTGAAGGTATTGTTTTAGGGCACCACATTTCAGGGGATGGGATTAGAGTTGATGAGGCAAAAGTTGAAGTCATTTCTAACCTATCCATTCCAAGTTGTCAAAGAGATGTTAGAAGTTTTCTAGGATTTACAGGGTATTATCGGAGATTTGTAGAAAACTTTACCAAAATAGCATCTCCACTTTTCAAATTACCCACCAAAGATTGTGAATTCAAGTGGACTTTTGATTTCCAGTTAGCTTTTGAAACCCTGAAAACCAAAATTTCTGAAGCACCTATATTAAGGGGACCTAACTGGAAGTTACCTTTTCATATCTCGACAGATGCTTCCGATACAGCTCTAGGAGCAGTATTGGGACAAAAATATTTGATTCCCTATGCCATCTATTATACCAGTAAAAATTTGACTCTTGCAAAGTTAAACTATACTGTAACTGAAAAAGAGTTTTTAGCTGTTGTTCATGCCATAAACAAATTTAGACACTATATAACAGGCTATGAAACTTTTTTTCACACTGATCATTCTGCAATTAGATACCTAATGAACAAATCAATTACTAATGGCATAGTTATAAGATGGTTGTTACTCTTACAAGAATTCAACATTACTATTCTAGATAGGCCTAGAAAACAAAACACAGTAGCTGATTTCCTATCTAGACTCCAAAATATCAAATATGACACTCCGGTTGAAGATCAATTTCCTGATGAATATCTTTTTGCAATCTCTACTCAAACTCCATGGTTTGCTGATATTGCTAATTATTTAGTTTCAGAAAAATTTCCTTCAATTATGAATGCAAGGGATAAAAGAAAAATCATTTGTGATAGTGCAAAATATTCATGGGTTGCTAATGAGTTGTACAAGACAGGTCCAGATTTGATCATTAGAAGGTGTGTTCGTGAAGATGAGATGCCTGAGATTCTCAAGGCATGTCATGACGAACCTTGTGGTGGACACTTTGCAGATAAGAGGACAGCCTATAAGATCCTTACTTTAGGATATTATTGGCCATCCTTGTTTAAAGATGCTAAGGAGTATGTCAAAAGGTGTGACAGTTGCCAAAGGGTAGGGAAACCTTCTCCTTCAGGTGAGATGCCATTACAACCTCGGGTACACATTGAACCTTTTGAAAAATGGGCTTTGGATTTTGTAGGACCTATTAGTCCTCCATCAAGACAAAAGAAATATATATTAGTTTGCACTGATTATGTTACTAAGTGGGTAGAAGCTAAGCCATTACTTGTTGCTAATGAAGCATCTGTAGTTACTTTTCTTTTTGAGGATATTTTTACTCGTTTTGGTGTCCCAAGGGAAATTGTTACAGATCAAGGAGCTCAATTTATATCAAGGCTAGTGGAGCAAATGATGGAGAAGTACAAAATCAGACATAGAAAATCTACTCCTTATCATCCACAAGCAAATGGTCAAGTGGAATCTACTAATAAGATCATTGAAGGAATCCTAACAAAGACTGTTCATTTACATAGAAGAGAATGGGTAGATAGGCTTCCTGAAGCCTTGTGGGCCTATAGAACTACATGGAGAAACACAATAGGCCATACTCCTTATGAGCTTGTTTATGGAAAGCAAGTTTTGTTTCCCATAGAGTTCCAGATTCAAACTTTCAAAATGGCAGTTTAGCTAGGACTTGATTTAACAGAGGCACAAAAGCATAGACTGGAGAAAATTAATGAATTGGATGAGATCAGACAAGATGAAGTTCAGAAAACAAGTCTAGTCCAACAGAAAAGGGCTAGATGGCATGACAATTACATCAAAGAGAAGAAATTCAAAGAGGGTGACTGGGCTCTCTTGTTTGATTCAAAATTCAAGGATTTTCAAGGTAAATTTCAGACACATTGGCTTGGGCCATATGAAATTGTTGAAATTTTTGATAATGGGGCAGTAAAAATCAGAACTATAGATGAAGAAGAGGTCAATTTTCTTGTGAATGGTCATAGATTGAAGCTGTATCACAAACCACTCTCAAGAGAAGAATTTGTCAAGAAGTTCCAAGAATGCAGTGATGTGAAGTTAATGAAGAAGAATTCTTCTTCTTCATCAATTTGATTAAATTTTCTGAAGTATTTCTTTGAAAATATATATATATATATATATAAGGTATAAACATGAAAACCAGTCATTGATTGGCATGTTTGTACAGAAAAGATAGGGTGAAAATCAGATTCTCTCTGACACTCTAACTTTTCCCATTTTGTTTTTACAAGCAGCTGTTACAAAATCATAAGTTCAGATCCATAGTGCTTATGATCCATCTCATTTCATTTCACTTCATTCACTTATCCATCCATATTCCATTTTATTCATTCATTCATACTCTACTTCATTCCATATTTCATTCATCTCATTCCATATTCCATCCATCTCATTTTCATGTCAAGATTTAAAGTTTGATGTCTTGATGTAAATGAATAAAACATGTCATGGATTGCAGGGCAGTTCTTATGTTCTTTCACTCCATTTCATAAACTGAATCCATTCCATTTCATCATCCACTTCATACATATCATGTTTCATCATCCATCTCCATTCATACCATATAAAATTTCACCTATATTCCCAAACCACTCCATTCCACGATCAAAATGCTCTACAGGTACATTCTGCAGCTTAACAGACATTCTGCAGCTGTTCATCCTTTCCGCAGCTAGCCAGACATTCCGCAACTACAAATCCTGAAGGCATTAGTCAGCAGACATTAGAATTGCAACAAAATGATCCAGTGTATCCATGAATAAAAAGCATCAAGAAGGATTATGAAGACTCTTCCAAAGGTGAACAAAGAAGACAAAGACTACAAAAATCAAATGAAAAGCAGAGGTAACAAGTTTAGATTATAATGGAATTTCATAAAGTTTAGCATAGTTTTAGTTATGAATTGTTCGAAAAGATTGTTTTAATTATTTTTATTGATCAAGACCAATAAACCCTCCACAGACTTTGGATTAAAATCTCTCATTTCAAATTCCATATCCGACATCATTTAAGTGGTTAAAATGGCCGAGGTGTTTGAATTCTTCACGTATCTTAACCAAATCATTCAATGATGATTCTCTTTGCCGTTATAAAAATCTCCGCCGTCTTTTAAATAATTAATTCGTTTCCTCCACCTCATTCCATTACCCCATTCCGTGACTGCTTCCATCATTCCATTCTGTAGCCGGCATTTCATTCCGCAAACAGAGATATTCTTATCATTGAGAGCAGAGCAAAAGGGTATATGCAGAGGTATAGCAGCATGAGAATTTGAAGCCATTTGATTCCGTGGGCAGACAAAGTATCACTGTGGGAAGAGATTAATCATTATTACTATAAACACAGAGGTATAGCAGAGAAGAATTTGAAGTCATTTGTCACGAGGAGACAGAGGTATAGCATTGAAGAATTTGAAGCCATTTGTTACCTAGAGATAGAGATATAGCAGTATGGGAATTTGAAGCTATTTTCCACCGAGAGACAGAGGTATAGTAGTGTGGGAAATTTGAAGCCATTTGTCACTGTCAAACAGAGGCATACCAGTCCAAAGTTCCATTGTCAACAGAGGCATATCAGTCCGAATTTTTGAAGCCGTTTTCATTGTCAACCAGAGGTATATCAGCTTGAAGTTTGAAGCTGTTGTCACTATCAATCAAAGGTATATCATTCCAAAGTTTGAAGCTGTTGTCACTATCAATCAGAGGTATATCATTCCGAAGTTTGAAGCCATTTTCATTAAGAACTTGAAGCCATTTTAATTCGAAGGTGAAAGTTATTGTTTATGTGGGTAGAAGAGTGTTAATCTGAACATTGAAGAAACAATTATGGGTTTCATTGTAAGAACTGAACCAGTGGGTTCAAAATACTTAGAAGGCTACCCTCAATGCAAAGAAATGTTGCAACAGATAGGATGGCTTCAATTTTTGGAGAAATTTGATGGCTTCCACAAAGAAGTCACTAAAACATTTGCAAGATCATTTCAAGGAACTGAAGTTGAAGTGGGAGATGTCAAGTTCACTGTCACTGAAGTTTTCATTGCAGAAGCTACAGGGTTGCTTAGAAATGGAGAGAGATGGTTCAAAAACAGAGAATTCCACAATGAATCCTGGAAGCAAATTCTAAAATCACCAGGTATGGATGTCACTGTATTTAAGAAAGGAATTCCAAGTTCTGCATTGAAAAATAAATGGAGAAACATACTACTTCTTCTGCAAAAATTTGTTACATGTGAGGGTAGATATGGCACATTTTATGTCTACCACATTAGGCTGATAATGCATTTTCTGGGGAAAGACTTAAACCTACCCTATTTCTTGCTTCAAAGCTTGAAAAAGATGGCTTCCTATGTTCAAAGAAGGGTTCAATTTTTAGAGACAACCCTATATCATCATGGTTTGGTTAAAATTTTGATTGAACATAATTTAGCCAAAAAAGTTGATACATGGGACAATTTCTTGACAAGAAATCATTTTGAAGAGCCAAAACACTAGTAAAAAATGATGAAATTAATGACTAGGTGACTAAAAATTTTAGTCACCGCAATTATTTCAAGTGAATTACTACTAAAGTTGAGCAATTTTAAGTGATCGAACTAAAAATGACTAACTTAAATGACTAATTTAGTCTTGGAATAAAATATACGACTAGATGATCAGTGACTAAACTAAAAGCGACTAACTTAAATGACTAAGTTAGTCTAGGGATAAAATATATGACTAGATAATAAGTGACTAAACTAAACTCGACTAACTTAAATGACTAATTTAGTCTAGGATTAAAATATATGACTAGATAATAAGTGAACCTTTGTTTTTTGTAGGTCATTAATTAATTAATTTTTTAATGATGTCTGAACCTTTGTCTTTTTGTAAGTCAATGTTCTATTCATGTAGGAAAAAAGGAGTACATATATCCACTTAGAAAATAGGTGTTCTCACCCTATCTGGGTTTGTTGAAAAAAAAAATCACGAGATGAAAAAAAATACAAAAGAGAGACTAGGGACATTGTCCATAAAAGGTTGGGCCAGAGGCGCCAAAACACATATAAAACATAAAGAACACCAAATAGCATACTAGGTGTCTGACGTGATGGATGCAGGGTTCTGTGGGGTTTTTCCTAGATGCGGTACTGGAGGATAAAATTCACACTGTCGATCGTGCCCTTAAAAGTGCGTCAACCAAGTCTCCAGCTTTTCTACTTTCTCAGTGCATTTATTTTTGCCTCGTCAAACCACTACCAGTATCTCCTGGACTTGGCACTATAAATAGTGCATTTAGTCCAATGTTTCCATCTTATCTTCATGCTCCTCACGACAAACTCTCTTAACTGTGTCCACTCTTTCCATCAGGCTGTTGACAAGTGCATGACAATTCTCTAGGAAACAATGTTGAATAACCTACCCCTCATTTATCTCAGATCAATCAAACCCATGATTCCCCTTGCCACCATGACCTACTCCACCCTGACGACTCCGCTTCTGAATCCTCAAACCCCCAACTCTGTTATCCCCCCGCTTAACTCCTTCACAACCCCCATGCACACCCACACTAGCGAGCCATGCATGCCCTGCAGTATTTCCACCCCGGCGTGGAGCCGCCATGATTATTTATGAGTCTGCCACCCCCACAGGGCTATGAACGACAAGGGAGTGAGAACACCCACACCACACCAGGGGCTTCATAATTCGCCAAGGTCGATAAAACCCGTTGTGTGTAGAGTCTAGATACTAAAACCCCCACCATAGAAAAAAACACCATGAGCAAAGGAGCCAAATTTTTCCACCCAACACCGTAGGGAAGCACAGAGAAACCTCCCATTACCAGATAAAGACTACCACCACCAAGAAAACCAAATACCATCACCCACCAAACCAACACAAGAAATTGAAAAACAAATGATGACAAGGTAGTCGACCCCTGAGCATAACTTACCCCAGGGCAGTGACCAGTGAGCACACACCAATCCACCAAACATTGTCGCACCCACATCGAAGGGCATGAAGTTTGGAAAATAACCTAGTTTTCCGCCACCACCCTCGAGGTTTCATGGAATGCAGATTCTAGCTTCCTCTCTTAGCAGGAAAATACAGGCTCATCGAAAGCCAAGAAAAATGGAAACGAGTGTGCTCACTTCCCTTCAACTTCCTATCCTCAACCGAGATGTGGAAAATGGCTAAGAAACTGAGCAACAGGGATCGGTTGAACACATCGCACCAGCAAATGCCCACGACAAGCACACACAAGCCACTCCCTTTGTAAAACTTCATGCGACGTTTATGCTTCCTCTCCGGAGGTAACCATCATGACCAACACCAAAACAGAGTGAGGAGTCTAATGTCAGGCTCCCTCACCTTCCATCGCCTTATCCTTTCACTACCCCCAAACTCCAATGCCCAGTTATTTTTCACATGAATTTCCAATGTGAAGTCAATAACTCTCCCACTGCATGCGTTATGGTGAACGAACCAGGAGTACCATCCCTCACCCTCGTTCCACTTATATTTACTCATGCGAGACACCTTCCACATGTTGTTTAGACCTCACCACATTTGATATCAATTTGGAGAATTTTGACAATGCAATGAATACAGAAACCTGTTAGATGATTGGCACTAACTTTGATTATTTTTTAAGATTCAACAGTAGATCCTAGAAATAATAGTCAAATATCCACAATTCTTAGTTAATTTCTACCGTACGAGAGAGATTTCATAGGGAATAGGCCTAGTGATTTCTATTTCAATGGAAGGATAACAACAATTTTTTTGGGTAATCATGGAATTTAATTCAATTTCAAATCATAGTGCGAGACCGAATTTGATGTGAGAGAAATTCTTCTGGTTGCTGCTTTGTAGACCTGTCCGAAGTGTTGATGGAAGTGGAGGACGCCATGTTGGGAGGAAAACTAATACCAATGTTTTGCAAGAGACAATGAAGTGTCATTCTAATGTGATTGGCGTAGGTGTTAGATTCAACCATATGATGTTCAACGCAAGTGCGAGCCAACTCTAGGTCCCAAAGATGCAGACTGAGTAAATTTTGTACAACCTAGAGCGTGTCACCAATTCTTCGTCTCTCAACTACTTCTAGGATAACTACATTACGCCTGATATGCTGAAGGATGTTGTGGTCAAAGAGAATCATGTGGTAATCACACTATGGAGAGGTGAGAGGGTGACCTCTGACCTTGCCACCGTGTTGAACATGGCCTCGTTCCCTCACCATGATAGTGTGTTGGAGAACAAATATGTTGGGGATGTGGCCTTAGATAACAACAGTAATGGAAGCATGGTAAAGCCGACGTCCCTGAGCTTCAAAGGGTTGCAAGGTGGAATGCAGGATATGTTGGTCGAAAAAATAAGTTAACATGGTGGCAAGCATTAAGTTACGTGTGAGGCTGGACATGAGAATTAGCATTAAGATGGTGCAGATGCAGAGGGCTCGATTTCTCTTTTCAACATTTAAGTTATTCACATGTTGATAAGGAGGTGGAGTGATGTCGCATAACTGTCAGTTTTTGATGGTGGTCATGTCAGCATTAAATTGCTTACTAAGATGCAGTTGGAAAGTGAGCACCTCAATCTAGGTGGAAATTTCACAATTTAATTGTTGAAATTTTTTTAATACTTATAAATTTATCCATACATTAAAAAAAAAAAAGATTCAACAATTTTTAAATATATTTTATTAAAAAAAATCAATAAAATATTATTTAAAAAAATAAATAAATAATATATATACATTAAAAAATATTCAACAATTTCTAAATATAATTCACTAAATAAAAATCAATAAAATATTATTTAAAAATTAAATAAATAATATATATACCTTAAAAAATGATTCAACAATTTCTAAATACAATTCACTAAATAAAAATCAATAAAATATTATTTAAAAAATAAATAAATAATATATATACATTAACAAATGATTCAACAATTTCTAAATATGATTCACTAAATAAAAATCCATAAAATATTATTTAAAAAATAAATAAATCAGGGTTCTTTGTCCATACTCCATCTGCGTGATATTGGGCAGGAGTCATTTTTCATTGCGAAATGCTCAAATAGGTATCAATATCAAACAAAGGGTTGGGCGGGAGTCATTTGAAATTCTCAAAAAGGTAAACAAAGGGTTTTACATTGTGTGGTTTGCTTCATCGAGCTTGCCCTGCAATATCACCTACGGCAACGATTTCTACATATCAAATGGAGTTTTGAGGGTGTGGAGGTAAAACCTGGGGAGGTTCACAGTTGTGATACTGGAGATGGTATGGTAAATATCTGCAATTATCGCAAGCAGCCCAGGGTCAAATTCGAAATTCATAAGAAAATGAGGGAGTTCTCCTCAACGTTCCTGTTGATAACAAGAAAATTGCGCTTGGTGCACTTGCATACAGGAAATGCGGCCTGTTTTCGTTGGATATTAGTTTTTTTAAACCGTTCAAGCTTTCACACAATTGCATCACACGAAGCATCACACAGGTATATTTTGTATCCATTTTTCAAAGATTTGAAACCTATTATTTTTCCATCAAGAATTTAATTTTCCAGATGGGACCAACATCTCCTGTTTTGCAAATAAATATAGTTGTATGTCTCTCCTTTGTAGATCCTCAACATCTTTGCAAGGGATTTATTTTTCTTTCTTTCCCAAAGACCTTAGATGATAAAATCATTGGAGGGGGCTGGGTCACATGAATCTGAGCTCTAATGGCTTCTTCCAGGGAGCATCATCCTCCCAAAGCAATAAATTAGAAAACAAAAAAAACAGATGTTGTTTTCCTAATGCTGTGAAACCCCTAAATCCCAACTTCCCGTCCGATAAATATTTACTGTTAGAATTTTTTAACTGTTGTATTTAGTCTACAATTCTGATGGAAATGCATCGAAGTAGTGGCCTAAAATGTATGATCAATATGGAAATAATACAGTACCGTGTGGTCTATGGACCTTACCCTTGTGAATACTGAGCTTACCGAGTCTCTTCTAGCACCATTGTAGATGATTTGTAATGATCCTGGACATCCTCAATACCTGGGATACTAATTTGATGTCCAAAAGGGCCATCATGATATCTATCCCTTTCCCTCTGGCCACAAGATCAAGCCTATTTATCAAGCATCTCCCTCTACTTTCAAGCTCTTTGACCTTCAACTCCTTACAATGAATACTTCTCCTCATGAAATGCAGGAGAGAAGGGTCGTTGGGGTCCTCTACCTCTTGGCTTATGCAAAAAAAATTCAAAATTTGGTGTTGCACCAAACTTTTGTGCTTGTAAAACCTAACAAAATCCCAGAATATCATTATGGATTCCTCCATGATACTAACCATCTAAGCTGTTGGTATTTTATTTGCTTTTGTCCCTGCTTCCCTCATGGAACCTTTGACCAAATCCTGGGACCTTCAAACTGATCATCTAAGAACCTCTGCAAAAAAACTTGAAACTATTGAAACAGATCTGCCACGTGGTCATAAAACAAATCCTGCTCTGATCCATACAATGCTGCCTCCTAGAACTTTCTGTATTGCCAATGCAGGGCCTCCCAAAACAAACAATTCTGGATGACATACACAGTCTCCAGGTCCTGTTGCACTCTCTTCAAGGATTCATGGGAAGCATGTGTGACCGTAGGGCTTGTTTAGAGTATATCTCTTCCACCTGGAAGCCACCCCTTTAGGCTTTTAGGTTTCATGGCTTTGAAAAACTCCTAGTGCATAGGTCTACTGACTGTTAAGATTATCCAAGAAATACATCCTCTCTCAGTATTTCTTGTATAAATATTCAATATAATCTTCTTTTGGCTCTACTTTTCAGAATGATGATGGAGAATCTTCTATTGAGGCTCCACTCTCGCTCTCCCAAACACTGGACTCGGCTAGATCGGAATCGATTTATTTAGGTTTAATAGACAAATTGCCCACCCTGAGTCTTCTTATTTCTGAACGAAGTTTCTCTATAAAAAAATCATAATATTCATCATCCTCATAGTCATTTAGTGATGGGTCACCGATCAGCAGAAGCCTCATGACCTCGGTCCTAAATTATTACATACTCCTCATTATTTTCGATGCATATTCATTAGGGAGTTGTTTTTAGTTGCAGAATATTCACATGATGCATATTAATTAGGGATTTGTCTTTAATTGCAAAATATTCACATATTTCAAGGTAATTATAAATATTTTTCAAACTAACGGCATAGAAGAAGATAATTCCAGAACCAATTAAATGACCGATTACTCTTAGTAATAAATTAATTTGATGCTTGCAAGCCCCAGTGATGGGAGGATGATATTGTGATTGTCTGTATCATTATGCACTGATGGGAGGATGATATTGTGATTGTCTATATCATTATGCACTCGATGACTTTGAGTTTCTAAAATTGGATCTTCCTTTCTGTATCTATTGAAATGTCGTGGATGCTGTCAATTTATAGGGAGGAGAAGAACTATGAATAGTAACATCATGCCCCTTCATTAATACCGTGGGTGAATATGATGAAATCATACGTCTCTCTGTCAATACTGCGGTTGAATGAAGAAATGACAAATCTATCTCTCTGATGATGTGGGCAAGGTGAGAAATGACACTATTGATTTCAGAATCGAAGTCATTCAGGTTTGTAGGAGTTGAAGTCACGGACGATGTCATTGGAGTCAGCGACTGTTGGAAATACTAAGAGGGGGGTGAATCAATATTTCCCTTCTTTTTCATAATTGGTTAGTTAATCCTTAAACATTCAAAGCATTAATCAAGACAGAATCATAAACATCACATCAATGGAACAATACACAGAATATGTCGTCCAAACAAGCTTTGCATTATGTATGATTACATACACAATCTACCAGCTATGCTGGAAGGAAGTACGAAACTACCAAAATCTGAAGATGTTTGCAGACTAAGTCTGCAAGGGTCCTCAGCCTCCCTTACAATCAACCAACCAACCTTTATCCACTGCTTCTATCCACTATTGACACTGTTCACTGTTGTCCTCTGCTTTTGCACCTCTTGCTTCACCTCTTCTGGTCTACTGTACTTTTGTTACACAATTTCTACAAGGTCATACATCATTCAAGGTCAACATCAATGTCATCACTACAGCAAGGTCGCGGTTTTCATCAAATCACTGCTCCAGTAATTTTGTTACAACTTGACTGGCAAAATACTATTGTCATAATGTCCCTATCTCAATGTCACATATACATCACAGTCACTTCTATATAAGGTTTCTATCGTGTCAAGGGTTACAACCATTTGCCAAGAACATTGTTATTGTCAAGTATTGAGAGCGTTGTAATTAGAATCATTGTCATATCAAATGTCATGCTAGGTTCACCAAGTTACTGCCATATACCAAGGTTTCTCCCACATCAAAATATTGTTGTCAAGGTAGGGTAGAAGATAAAGGAAGATCACTGCCATCAACAAGGTCACTTCAGATCACTTACAAGGTTACTGTCAAATATGTTGTTGTATCAACAGATTACTTCCAAACTAGGTCACTATCATATATCAAAGATATTGTCATGTAATCAAGGTTATATCACAACACCACTGCCATCATTGTATCAATGTCACAGGTGTCATCAAAATTGGTGATGTCATCAAATTCATGTCAAGAGGTATCATCATTTATTTTTCAGTCACATATCTCTGTTATGAATACTTTGGTATACATTACTGTCCAACTTATCACATAAGCTACTACCCAGTTATCACAATCACCAAGGGTCCCTTAGAGTCATACAGTCAAGGAATAATGCTATCATGAGCTTACTAAAATTTCACTGTTCATTCAAGGTTTCATTGCCATAATAAAGAAATGTCATTATATTGTTGTTCTTCACTGGCATTGCTTCTATCATGCATATCACAATGTCAACCCTTGCAACCCATAGCTCAGCTTCAATATCAGCATATATTCCATTGCAAACCCTAGCTTATCAATCAAGTCTTGGAAATATATCTACACCAGCATATAAAATGAATCTGTTCTACAAACGAGACATCCTCATGTTGGCAATCACTTCTGTTTAGAATCTCAATCAATGCACACTCCCAAACACAATTGTTTATGCACTGTTAATATGAGACCATTCTGCTGTCAATTGTCATCAAGATTACTTGTGACCTTAGGGTCACTTTAATTTTCAAATCCTAGCATAAGTTTCGACAACAACCTTTAGTGATTTGAATTACAGGACAATACATAAATATTGTTGTATCATGCACACTACTACTACTGGCAGTTTTCATTGCTCAGTCATGTATCACGCAGTCAAACAGAGGCACAACTACCATATTGAAAATGCCATACAGGGTTACTACTACATCAAGTATCTATGAACCATAACACATCACTATTGATTATTGTAGATAACACCCTACAGATTCTGTAGTTCATTGATACTGTTGCATCTTTCTAGTAGCAAAACTATTGTTGTATATGGGTCACGTTACTATCAAGTCACTTCAGGCTACGGTTAACAATGTCGCTAGAGAGTCACGCCTTCAGGTCACATGTCTTATACATTACTTGCTCACAATCATAAGGTTCCCTTGTCATATAGAGACAACTCTATTTCTTTAGATCTGGATCTTTATTCCAGGGTGGAACTTCTTGTATTTTATAACATTCGGCACAGATCTGGCATGTTTTACAGGGCCGCGGGATTATTTGCTACAAGGTGTCTTTGCTACAACTAATGCCAAAAATCTTGATGTGTTTTAGCTCAGATCCTCTGTTAAGTTGTAGAAATAATACTAAGTCTCTACCACTTGCTGCTTCCTTGAATACTTAAACTGCTGCTGAACCCTTTTATACAGAGATGACAGAATTATACACTCAGAGACACAGTGATGTAGGCTGCATATATTTTGATGTTATCTCATTGGCTTTTTCGTTGGTTCTGAAGAATCATTAGTTTAGGTTTGCAGGTAATCAATAGCTTAAATTATCTCATGGTCCCAATTTTGAAGGCCGAGAAATCCAATGCCAAACACAACTGCTCAGAACTATTTTGGCAGCTTTTGGTGACTTGATCACAGGTCTACAATGATCAACTCAAAGTAAGGACTTACATTATTACCAGGTGTAAAAAATGCATAATTTTGCAATACTACTCCCTGTGATGAGTCTTTGACCTGTTCTTAATGTCAAGTGCCAAAAAGGATTCTTAGAGTTGTTTTTCCTGAAATAGATCAAACCCGAACAATTTTTCAGTGCCCCACGAAACTCTGTGAGGGAATGCTTCTACAACAGCACCTGCAAACAATCGACACCCAAAAAATCCCAAACAAATGTATAACCCTTAAACCCCAATGAATGCCATTACCCCAAAAGTACAAATTTCAACCATTAACCCTCCTCGTCAGATCTATCAAAGCTTCCATAGGGAGGCAAATAGAAGAGTCGAAGAATTTTTCGATATTCATGGAGAGCAGGGGCACACCATTTTATAGAGGCCGAGGAGCCCTTATGTTGGGCCAACCTACTATAAAGAATATATTTATTTTCAGACCATCCACTAATCTTATTTTCAAACTGACCCTCTTAGTGCCATAAAATAATCACGGTCATATCCAAAAATTATTCCCTTGGACCATAATAGTTTTTAAAGTCTGGACCAAGAATTAATGCAAATTTAATTCAATAAATTATTCTCTTGCTTTTGGAACATAAAAAATTCCTTTAACTACTAGAATTACCTTTTCAACCTTAATAATTTTATTCTAAGCCCAAGAATTAAAGATAAAATGTCATGTCACCTTAGTTAAATTAGTCAATATTATGCTGCCACATCATCCATGCTTTGGGATCAAAGTAAATCTGCCACATCAGCCGCCCTTGGGGTTTTGGACCATTGGTTGGGGTTTGCAACTTTGACCAAGCATATTTCTCCAACCATGAGGCACTAGATTTTCCTTGGAGACCATTGCTAGTGGACTCTCCCTGTCATCCGTTGATATGTGGAGCGTCCCGGATGTTATAGAAGAGAAAAAAAATTGAGTTGAGTTGGGCTGTTTGCAGAAACTCTGCTACTGTTGTTATGTGTCTGAGACGAGATTAGGCATGAGTATCGGTGATAGAGGGGGTGGGATTTCAGATTTTTCATGAATTGATGAATGGGTATCCAGTTCTGTCTTTGGATTCTGAATTTCTAGGGTTTGGGATTTCTCATTAATTGATGAATGGGTACCTGAATGAGAGGCTTAGATGCTCAAAAGGCCAACATTGCGATGGCAAGGGTCGTTGCCAGAATATGTTTATGATTTGAAGCTGATACAATCTACTATTGGGGTCTAGGAGTTTAAAGTCTCTGTTTTTTTTAATATGTCAGGTGTTGCTTGTATAGTCTAGTTAGAAGTTTATTTTTTTTTAATGAGCCTTTCAATATGTATGTGGTTGAAATGCCATGGATGGATAAATTATTATGATCATCAATCAGGAGATGGGGAATAGGATTGGATATATGATGGTTTTTACGTATTAGAATGGGTGGTTCATGAGAATTGGTAGTCTGAATCATGTCATCTGATCCATACGTGGTAGCTTAGTTTATAACTGAAGTGGTTGGTCAAATTTGAAGGTTGTTGCTACCTTCTATTGTTGGTCACAAAGTTTATTTGATTTTCTGTTTTCAATTTGTTGTGCAAAATTTCAATTTATTTGCATGCAATTGTTGGGTTCAGAAGTCATTTTTTTATTAACCTTGTTAGTGCCCAAATCATGTTACCATAAATGGAATGGCATGATATTTTTCCAAGATATGGTCAAGAAATAGGAGTATTTAAAAACATCTATAATATTTTTTTAGAAGTACCATAGTACACAATAACATTGAGTACTATCATGGGAAATGAATGTTTGGATGTAAGTTTGGTTGCATTGTAGGAGGAAGGGTTTACTTTAGAGTAGCCTTGAGCTGAGTTGTTGATTGGATTGTTTGGAATATATAGAAAAAAAAAATCTTTTACTTTTTGTTTATATTATACATGAAAATTAAAAATTCTAACATTTAATAAAATCACGAACCTCACATTCTTTTATACCAATTTTTGTTCTTTCAAGATTCTTTTCCTAGCAATGACTATTGAGTAGTCTATGGATGGAGGAGAATTGAGATTAGAACTAGAAGGTTTTAGTGCTAGGTGGGGAATTTTTTGCTGTAGATTGTGAAGAATTGAATATTTTTCATTGTATAATGCAAAGTTGTCATGATTTGCTTGTAAATTGAAATCATGACGACTCAACATAATGTTAGGATTGTTACCATGTCTTTTGAGAGGATGGATTAGAGCATTGACCATTTAGTGGATTTAAGATTTCAAATCGGAGGCTGGATGATCAAAATGGTAGTTAGAGATACCATTTCCTATCAAAGTTAAAATCCCCAAATATTTGTACTATGTGGGGTAAGGATAGAGCTAAACATTAATGACTATAACTATAGGTAGAACCAATCCTCACTCGATTGGAAACTGTGCTTGATAAAATTTTCCAGACTTGAAAATAACATATTCAACATTATCATAGGATCATATCAACATACGTCAAAATTTCCAAGGATTATGGCATGAAGTTGTGAACTAAGATGGAGAAAGTTCAACTTGTCCATTATTAAGTCAAATCCAAAAACATGTTTCAAAATATGATAATACACAACAAATATAATAGCTTAGGAATAAGTGGTAAAGAAGGCCCTCATGCTTTTGTGCAGTTTTTCTCCAATTGAATGAACTTATTTTTTTGGATATACTGGATATTGGGCATCTTAATCTTGCTAAGCAGTCCTTTTGAGGTTGCATCTAGGTTGCCCATGTTAATGGTATTAAGGTAGATGTCTAGTATGTGAAACTAGTCATGATTTTAGTTTGTCTCGTCAAACATAGTTGGTTTTTTCTAGAAGTGATTGGGTCAAGCATATGTGAAAAAAAAAACTTAATCCTTTTAAGATTTGTTTTTAATTGTTTCCCTAGGCATTGACAATATATACAAACACTGATAAATTGCAAACTAGTATTGGAAAATGAGGACATGAAACCAAACTGCCATTTTGGTGACAGACATAGTGGTTGGGTTGAAGTGTGGGAACCATGGGATAAAAAAAGGATCTGCTCTTCCCTAGAGGACCCTCTTTAAAATATTTTGGACAGTAATTTAGATAAGAAAATTGAATAATAAAGAAAACTTTGGAGTACAGATACACTTCATAGCAATTTTTTTTCTAGTTTGAATAAATCCACTTATACAGTTTTAATATAGGTGTTGTGAATCAGGCTTCAATGCATGTGATTCACGGAAAGAGAGAAGGTTTGTGACCTCTTGCTCAAAGAACTCTACCATTGTGACCTTTATAGCTTGGGCTCATAAGGAAACGTGCACATTTAAAGTGCATGTTAATAGAGGACATTTATTTGCAACACGTTTTGTTGTTTTTTTCTTGACCCATTAATTAATGACACCTATGATTAATAAATCTTTGGTAATTTTAAATATTGTAAACTTGATTACAAATTATAGTTGTTGAAATGGAGGGGTTTATTTGAGACCTTATCCTTGAAAGAAATAGTCTCTGAGGATGAAAACACGTGTTTTCCCATCACTCCTTTTTCTAGGCACAACACCAAAATTAGAATAGTGTCTTTGCATATGTTAGAAAATAGATTATGGTCATTAAGTTGGTTTCCTGAAAACAAATTTATTGTTGGTCCACAAGGATCATATGCATTAGCTCTAATTTTTGCTTTTTATTTACTATAAAATCAAGAAAGTTCACCCAAAATATTAAGGTTTTCCCTATGATAGACTTGACAATAATTTGAAAGCTTGCTTTGATTTCAAAGCCCTCTCAAATTAAGGTCCCCTAACATTTCCATTGTTACCAATTTTGTTGTCAAATACGTTTTTTTCAAATATTTTGTTGAACACTTTCCATGCAACCTCAGGTCCAAAGGAAAGATTTTGTTTTTGGCCTAAGTGATCTTGATTGAAATGTGTTAACTACCGAACTATTTATGAGTACATCCAAGAATATTACTTTACCGTACCCCTAAGAACACATCTAAGCCATTATTTTTTGTGCTTGGACTATCATGTTAGTCCCTAAAGAACAGTTTGGGTTCTTCCATTGCTAATAGAAACATTCATAGAGCTCTTTCCATATGAGCCATGTCAACATATTTTCAAGTTTCTTTGTGTATGTCAGTTCCTTTGAGAAAATTCAAACCAACAATAACCTAAGTGCCTTTGTTTGCACTACCTTTAATCTCTGTCACTTTGTGATTGCCACTTCAAGGCATTCCTTCATTGTGTGAGGCAAGGGATGTGTCGACTAGTTAGTGAATAGTAAACACCCCAATATTTGTGGTGTGCTTGGCCTTAATAGCTTTAGTAGAAGGCTTTGAAATTGACCTTCACCTAGAGGAATAACCATAAAGCTCTAGGAAAGTTTTGCAGTCACTCCCAAAGTTCCCTCTATGGCTCGGGCTCATAAGGAAACATGCTCATTTAAATTCCCTGATAATAGAGTTCATTTCTTTGCAATAAGTTCTATGGTTTTATGTTGACCTCTTAATTAATGAAATTTATGATTAATAACTATTTAGTAAAGTTAAATATATTGTAAAATTGATTACATTAAACTATAGAATTGGAGTGTTAATACTATAATATCATGCACTTGGATAATTAATTATATTAAAAGGTACCCCTTCAATGGTATTTTAGGGATGTCTTTGAGAAAGTGGCATTCATGGGACACCTACCAAGTGGTAAATATGTGTCCTTGACCCACATGTGTTTTTATGTGTATGTGTGTATTAAAGGGGGCAATATGAGGATGAGTTGCATTACCCTTGAGATGCATTATCCAGTCACTTATAAATAGGCACATTTAGATTGGGTTATTTGTTACATGGATGCATTTAGTTTGATTTGTAAATATTTTTATTTTCCCCAATTTTTCACAACTTCATTGTGCTTTTAACAATTTTCATTATAGAATAAGAAAAATTTGTATGGTTAAACTGTATTTTTTCCAAGGAAAAAATTGAACTCTTTATATTCATAAAAAGTTAATTGTGTACATACATTTAAGAATATCTTGGGAGAGATCCGAGCTCTTCCCAATTTGCGACCAAAAAAGTTCAGACCATTCTCATAGCCCCATCCCCAAAAAGTATGTGAATGTTCGGAATCTTCCCTTGTTCAAGGGAAAAACATCATATTGTTCATCGGCCTAGTGTAGAAACCACAAAAAAATTAAAAGTGTTTTCTGGGCCTCCTCTTTGGAGGAAAACGACCCAAAACAGAAATATAGATCCTGATACAAGCAACATAGTAACCTAGGTTCCCGAGCCTCCTATTAAGAGGAAAAACAACCCAAACAGGAACGGACAACCAGTATAAAAATTTATAAAGAGGAGCAACAAAGGATCTAATCCTCAACCAAGTTTTGTGGTACATACATATTATAATTTTCAGCAATAGAAAGTGAGAATTTCCGAAAGTACATTAACATATATAGAGAAAAAACAACTGAAGACCACTCAAGAAAATGGAGAATGGTTCGAATCCACAGAGCCTTCTGGCCCTATTTCTCGTGTCCTCCAGCTTCTCGAATATTGCTATAAACCCTCCTTAGAAAATAGGTCTACAGCGGAATTCCTTTCCCTGTAAATATGACAAAAATCAATGTGAGTAAAATAGTCCTTCGATAACCATCATTCTTCAAGGATAGGTCGTAAAGCATAATTAAAAAAAAAATCCTTGTTAAATAATTTGATGATGTTGAGTGAGTCCTAAAATAACTGAACATAAGTAATATGCAGGTGTGAAAGCCAACATAGGAGGCAGTGTAATGCTTTGATCTCAGCATAGTTGTTTGTGCCCTGAACAAGTTTGATAGAGGCTACCAATCTTCGAGAATTGCTTAGGTGAATAACAATTCCAGCACCACACATGTTCGCAAGATTTGATGCTCCATCAAAGTAAGCCCAAGGGATATCACCCTTGATTTTCTCAGGGGTATTGACCCTTTTCTTTGTTGGAGATTTTTGTTCAGGGAGAAGGGCATAGATGGCTGGTCCATTATGAGCGATGATGTGGAAAGGGGTATCTACATTCCTGAAAATAGCGTAGTTCCTGGCAAGCAAAATTCCCCAGGCCATAATCAGGGGTACCGATTTTTGTTTTTCAGTCCGGTAACCATTTCACCAAGACTTCCAGGCCTCCTTAATCGAAGGACCAACCCATTGATGTGTGCAACCAACCATAATTTGGATCCCTTCCCATGCCTTTTGACATTAGGAACAAAAAAGAAACAAATGGGCCACCGATTCAGAGTCTTGTTTTGCATAAGGGGCATCTCCATGGCCCCTCCTTCTTCCTTTTTTGAAGATTGTCACACAAGTGGAATTTTTTTTCTATTAGGCACCAAAAAAAGAGCCGACCTTTAGCGGGGCTATTCAGCTTCTAGAGGGGTTTATGCCACCATTTGGCCTTCGGCCAGCCTTTCTTCCCCATAAGATGAGAATACGCAGTCTTTGGTGAGTACAAGCCTGAAGGCGGAAAGCCCCATCTGAGGGTTTGAGGGTCATCTCGAATGCATATGTTTGTTCTAAGTAGTTCATTAGTGTATAGCTTCCAAGTTATTTCCCATATTGGGTCAAGCTGGAGATCGTCCCCATTTTTCCAGCCTTGTGACCAGATGGATGCGGCTTCAGATTTTTTAGCTTGACCGAGGAATAAGAGACCATTGTTCGCAAGGTGAGATTTGCAAGGCTCCAAAAGGGAAAAAGCTCCATTACAACCAACCCAAGGGTCTAGCCCCAGTCTAATCTACTGCCCATTCCCAACCTTCTAGGCTAGACCTTCCTCGATTAGGTCCATGGCTTGAAGGGTGGCCCGCCAAACCGCCGACCCACCCTTGGTGGACATGACAGGGTTCCAGACCCAATCGACAATGTCTCCAGGGTCAATGTACTTCCTTCTCATTACCATGAACCAAAGGGAGTCCTTGTTCAGCAGTGACCATCCCATTTTAGTCGCAAGGGACTTGACAAAGGAGGGTAGTTCCTTTATACCCCATCCTCCCCATTCTTTTGGTCGGGCTATTTTCTCCCAAGCCACCCAAGAGAGGGAGTGGTCCTCTTTGGATCCTGCCCACAAAAATTTATGACAGATTTTCCTAATGTGCTCCAAGATCCCCCGTGACATCCATGAGAAGAGTGCCCAAAAGACTGGAATGACCATTAGAACAAATTTTATGAGTGTGAGTCTCCCCACTCTGGAAAACCATTTGTAACACCAACACTTAACTTTTTTTTTTCATTTTTGGCCACCATCCACATCCAATCAGCTATACGGTAAGAATCTGGCTTAAGATGGAACCCAAGGTATCGGAGACTATCGAAACATTGTATGACCACTAAAAGGAGGGATTCAATGGGATTTCTGGATGCCTCCTCCGTAAGTCCTGTAACCATGATTGAGGATTTGTGATGATTGATGCGTATTCCGATGGATTTTTAGAAATAGATCAAGGGAGGCTTTGATATGGAAGGAGTCCCTGCAACTTCCATTGCTAAAGAGAAGGATATCATCTACAAATAGTAGGTGTGTGATACTGAGATTTGTAGCTACCTCCACACCCCATATGTACCCTTTCCTTTTTGCCTCTAAAATCAGTTGGCTTAAGCCTTCGGCTGCCAGCAAAAAGAGAAGGGGGGAGAGGGGACATCCTTGGCGGAGGCCTTTTTCATTTTTAAAAAAAGGGGAAGCAACCCCATTTATTAGAGAAACAAAACTAATCTCAGTGATACATCCCATCACCCATCAGATGAAGTCATAATGAAAGCCCAGATGGGTAAATAGGAGTCTAATATACATCCAACTGATCTTTTCATAAGCCTTTAAAAGGTCACTTTTGATGATCAACCCTTTCCATCTATGTCTCTTCATATGCGGAGGAATTTTTGTGCCACCCCTATGGCTTCATGAATATGTCATCCTTCTAGAAATCCAAATTGTTCCTTAGAGATATGATTTGAGAGGATATGCTTGAGTCTTTCGGTAATGATTTTTTTAATGATTTTAAGAAGGCAGTTACAGAGGGAAATAAGCTAAAAATCGTCAAAAGAAGCCATAGAGTACAACTTGGGAATGAGGGCGATGAAAGTGGAGTTCAGAGATTTCGGGATAACACCATTTTATGGTTAAAATTTATTGCACACACACATTTGTCATCTCCTCTGAATGAGCCAAATTTCTTGGATAATGATACATAGGATTGAATTGGAAATTTAAATGGAAAATAAAAACTAGCATCATTTGGACATAGCTAACATAAGTTTCTCCGAGACATGTTCAGATTTGCAAAGAAAAAGAAGCAAGTGCCAAAAATGTTGTGTTATGTTATTTGTTATAACTTATTTTCATTTCCAACATTTGTACAAACTTTGTCAGTTGATATGTACCCCAATAATAAATTGAGCACAACAACATTAACACTTTCAGATTCAACATGTATGATTAAATTTTTTTGCATGAGTCCTTCCTATTATCACTTTGTACCTCTTTTTATGCATGATAAATAATCGTTTAGGTTGACCCTAAGTACCACCAATAGAACTAATGAATTTACACCATATGAAAATACTTGAATTATATTGATGGAAAAATAATTGCCTCTTTTATTATTTGAAGCATCCATTTTATCTATACACTATTCATAAACATAAATTTTTTATAAATATGAGTGAAAAAACATATTGCACAAAGAAATAATTAGATCATACTAGCAAGCCAAGAAACTTCAAATTATTAATGACACCATTGCGCAAAGATGCAGATACTGGGAATTTAACACATGACTCAATCTTGATAGAACATAAAATTTTAAATGATTGGTTTCATGTAAATGTACTCCACAACATGCTATATTGTGATATGTGTATGCACATGTTTTCTCAAGCTCAACACAGAAGAAGGTTTGAGAAATAAGGGAAAATATTTATTATGTTACTTGTTTACAAATTTGAGAAAGCCTCAAGGGTTACAATCAAAATCTAGAAATTTTGTTTCCCAGTGGAATGTGAGACATTCTTGGATTTGTATAATGCTTCAATTCTTGTTTATGATCTAGGTAAGTGTGGATGAATAAAAGCTTTTTGTCATTTCTTTATATTGAATTCCCATTCTCTCTAAGTTATCAAAGGCAAGTTAACCCTGATTAGACTAAGGGACAACATATTCCATTACCAAAATTTAACCTTACAGGGAAGTGCACTACACTTGTTTGATACTTCCACACATTTTGAGGGCATGCCAATAGAAATGTCATTGTTGTTGGATACACTCGCGTTGGTTAGTTTTAGAAAAGTTCTCTTTGTCAAATATGTTGCATGAAGTAATATTTCCAACCAATAGGATAAAGACTTGGCATGTCTAGGACATAGTGGTGTTATTTCTTGCATGTATTTGTGATTTATTAGTATTCCACCACTAATAACTTCATTACGTAGTTGTCTATTTAGTAGTATATTACAACAGTGATTTGTTAAAGGAAAATGATTCTAGTTTGTTTGAATGCCATAAATTGGAAGGAAATTTAGCTTTGAATTAGAAAAATGGAATATATTCTGAAAAATATGTTTTTTGATCAAATATAGGCCCGTTGCCTGATCATTAAAAAAACGCAGTCACGACAATAAACAATGATTTTGGACACGATGAATTACACAACTCTCCAACTCAAAAACAAGTTAGCATATTCAGTTTTGTCTGCATCAGAGAAAAATGAATGACTAACCTTAAGTTTTCTTTGAATATTTATAGAATCAGTTTAGAGATTCTACATGGAAATTGCATGTGCTAATCTTTCTCAATTAATTACAGGGAAAACAAGGGGAATACATAACTTGTTGGCTTATGGGAATTGGATTCCTTTTCCCTTGGAATAGTACATTAATGATAATTTAAGATTACTATATTGAAGCTATAATCCCAGTTAGTATCACAATGTACAAAGTCTTGTCTTATTCTTTCTTAGTTTCTTGTTGTAATCTTGTGTCAGAAATACTTTGCTCCACCCATTAGATTTCTACTAACCAGTGTTATTGTTGAAGTGTCACTGCTTCTTAGAGATAACTAGAGGAAACAATACAACTACAAAAGTGGAGCATGAGACATTCTTAGTAGAAATTGCTAGCTTTGTTGTGTTTATTTGTGACATTTTATTTTCTTTGTTTATACAGGTCATTTGGCCACATAGTGGCCACTATTTCCCAACTAAAGAAAACTTGTTTGAGTTTCTTGCTTTTATGGGAAAAAATGAAATTAACAATATTGCTAATGTTGAGGTATATATCGTATAAATCCTTTATAGTCTACTTTAGTTTATATTCCAGTGTTCATTGAATTTCATGTCTTATACTCTGCATTGTAACTTTTTTTGTTTTCCTTTTTCAGAAAATGGACTCAGTATTTATGGTAAGAAGCAAGGATTGAAGAAATAGGGGAAAAATAACACTAGAGTGACAAAGAGAGAGAAGTGTACTGGTCTAGTGGTACACGTAGAGCCAATATCCTACAGAAGACATACACATAAATACTGATGGTCAAGTTTTTAGAGTTGGTGAATTCACTTGCAATTCCTTGGCAAGATAATGATAATGTTTTGAAGTGATGAACAATATTTTATCTGTAAATTTTACTCCAACCAATATTAAGTTGGAAATTCATATTTTAATACTTGACATTTTATATAATATAATTTATGTGGTTGGAATTATTTATACTTTTACTCGATATTACTTGGTATTGTAATTAACATATGTAACATTGCATTTTCATATTAGATGAACATGTAAATTGTATAACATTTTTTTATTTTATTTTTTATTTTTTTGTTTGCAAAATCATACTAATTAATTTATGTTGATTAATAATGAACACATAAAATCAATCTAAAACTATTAAAATAGTAGTTTATATTGATTAATGATGAACACAAATAAAATGAATATATGACTAAATTAGTCATTTACAATGATTATTAATGAAAGTAAATGAAATGAATATAAAATACTAAATTAGTCGTTTATATAATGAATAAATGACTACTGCAAATGATAAATGTGTGACTACAAATGACGACTAAATTTGGCATATATACAACTATTAGTAGCTAATTTATAGTATCTTATAACACGACTAAAATTTAGTCATATTTCTTCATTCATTAATTGGTTTCAAACGATGACCAAAATTTGCATATATATGACTATTAGTAGCTAATTTATAGTATCTTATAACACGACCAACATTTTGGTCATATTTCTTTGGTTATTAATTGGTTTTATCGGGTGATAATATAGTAATATATTTTGTTGTATATTTGGTCATTAACTATGACAATTAATGACCAAATCAAAGATTAAACCAATGATTAAATAAATGACCAAATCAATGAACAAATTAAGGGCCAAATCAATGACTAAATTAATGATAAAATCAATGACTAAATTAAGGACTAAATCAGTAACTAAATTAATGACCAAATTAATGACCAAATATACAACTAGAAAAAAAAATTGAGATAACCAATTAATGACTAAGCTAAAAACGACCAAAAGTTGGTCGCGTTATAAGATACTGTAAATTAGCTACTATTAGTCACCGACCGACAAATAGTCGTTTATATGCACATTTTAGTCATTTTTTTAGTAACTAATTAGCCATTTTGTACTAGTGAAAAGAGCCCTCACCTGAACCACAGCCTACAAAGAGAAGCAGGAAATGGAGGGCTTCAAAAGTTGAAACTGATAAAACAATCCAAGAAAGTAGTGAGGAAATCATTTCAGAGAAGTTGACTCAAATCAAGAGACAGCTTAAGGAAGAAAAGGTAATCAGGAAATCTACCATGGAGAAAGGAGAGGGATCTTCTCAGCCTAGAAGAAGCCACAAACTAAAGGGGAAACTAAGGAAAACTCAAATCAAACAAACACGGGTAATTAATATAGAAGATGAGGAAACATCCATTGAAGAAGATGTTGAAGAGGATTTTAATGAAGGAATCCCTGAAATTGACCCTGCTCAACAAGAAATTTATGACTATGTGGAAACTTTGGAAAAGAGAGCTTCAGAAAGTAAGGAGAGAACCCCTAGTCCTCCACTGTCTAAAATAGATGTATTAAGAAGGGATAGATATGAGTTGGAAATACTTAATAGACACATCAAAAATGAGAATGAAATTCTCAAGGATCAAGTCAAGCTCAAAACTGATATGAAATCAACCTTATCCCTACATATAGACAAAGTGGAAAAGACCAATGACAAGTTGAAGAAGAGGAACAAAAATCTAATCAGGGCACTTATCAACCTAAGATTCAAACTTGTTATCAGAAAACCTAGAAGATCTTTAACTTCCAGACAAAGGAGAAGGAGAGGATTAGATGTTCTTGCAAAAGCCTCTGAGTTCATAGGATAATTTGCATGAGGACATGCAAAGAGACAGCAGTGGGGGTATGTTGAGCCTCAAAATTGTGCTTTCTTTCATTCCATTTTACCTCATTTTCCTTTGTCCATTACTATTCCAGACCCAATTGATCAATGAATTTAGTTAAAATTAATTTTAGAATGATTTACATGACTAACTTGCTAAGTTTTGTGATTTTTGCCATTGTAAAGCATTTTGACCGGAACTAGCTGCAGAATGCAGACATTCCGTAGCTAACCGGCGATTCTGCAGTTGTCTTCACGTTTGAGTATGTTCCAGGTGGCCTCTCAAGAAAAACCACATATGGGCATATTCCACGTCATGTCTACATGGTTCGTTGCTCACCATGAAGGAAGAAATGAATTCTGGGTATGGTTTTGGAACGTGGGAACACATTTAAGAAGGCAGACTTCTATTAGGACTGTCTCAGTCCAGATGTCCATTTCCTTGTTACGCAGCCACTTCAAGAGTCCTAATGTGATTCCGATAAGGAAAGACAATTTTCCTGAAATTGTTGCAAGTCTTGTTATTTACATTTGTTATATAAACACTTGGGAAACCGAGAGCTAGATTAGATTTTGTTCTAGATTTTTCTTAGATTTTGTGCTACATTTCTGAAGACGCAGAGTGCTATGTTCAAGTTATTTCACTTTTAATGAAGCAGACAGTGTTGTTTTGAAAGCGTTGATTTGATTTGGAGTTAGATTCCGTCAGGTGGTAGAGGGCCCCTGCCTCTTGCACGGATTTATTTGTGTAATTTAGATAAGTATTCTAGCTGCCTTTACGTTTTTGAATTTGAATTAGTAGTTGTTTTCATTAGCTACTATGGTTATACTCATTCTAAAAACTCTTCCAAAAGAAGAAGCTCTTCCAAAAGATTATAATGATGAATGGGAAATGGCTATATTATTGTAGGGTTTAATTGTAGTCTCTTTTATTCACCATCACATTTATACTTATGATAAGCACTCTTCCACAAGAAGAAACTCTTCCAAGAAATCTTTATACTGTCTTAAGCATGATTGTGATCTTGAACGTTTTAGTTGTGTGTTTTCACTAAGTACCATAGTTGTTCTTTCTCTTAAACACTTGTAAAAAATATCATAATGATGGGTAGGAGATGGCTATGATATCTTAGTTTTTCATTGCTTTCAGTCTTTATGTTTGCATTTGCACTCAATTACATAGTCAGGATTGTTCTAAAAACTCTTCCAAAAGAAGGAACTCTTCCAAAATACCAATCATGATGGACAAACAGACTGTATAATTCCATAGAATAATGCATGATAGCTTAGATAGGATACTCCAGAGTTTAATTGCACTTAACTCATGTTCAGTTGTTTTGCTTTAAGTTTGATAATGACTTGTAGTTTAACATTGTTTTAGGCTAGTGAAATTTTAGGTTTGGTTTTAGTTCAACTCATTGCATTTGCACTCCATATTCAGTTGTCATTCACTGCATACTAGATTACTTCAGTTGTTAAATTTAACAAAATAGCCTTAATTATTCACAAATCTCTTCTTGTTCTAAAATCCATAATTGATTCATAACCATATGAACAGAAGACCATATCATTTTAAGGCTTGAAGTAATTTTGCAACTTCCTTATCATCTTACAAACAAACATTTTCCTCAATAGAATATTTCAAAAATCTATAACCTTTGAGTGAAGTGTAGTGCTATAAAACTGAGTTGCAGAATAGAGTTAGGAATTAGATTTAGAGTAGAAGATCTTATGATGGTATTAATGTTTTACTCCAAACATACTTCAACAAATCTCTAATTAAGGACAAAATGTTGCATCATTATAAGTTAGTTGTTTAAACTGTTTAGTTAGGAGGATTTGCATGTTTAGTTGATCATTTCTCAAGTTGAGTTTATGTTTTTAATCATTTCCTTAGAAGTCATTATCAAGCTCTGTTTTTGCTTAGTCATAGTTTAGATTTGATTCTGCTTCAGTGTTTGCAATTGCATTTGTCATTTGTCATCAACCAATTAGGTTTCACTCTGTTTCTAATCATTAGCTTCCTTCCATTAGCTTTCTAGTCATTTTCCTTGTGAACATAAAACCACCAAAAGACCAAAAACATCATAAAATACTACACACAACGCATTAAGAAACAAATTCCTAGGTACATACATTACACTTCACTTCAGCAGTTTACCAACCCTGGTTGAAAATTAAATGAGCTCAATTTAGGAGACTAGATTGAGACCAAACAATAGGTTAGATGACCAAAAAAATGGTGTAACAAGCCCAGTGCGTATATGTTGGTTACATGCACCGGGACGTTGCTAAATGCCCTGAGGCTTCCATAATTTTTTTTCCAGCTCGATGCTTGGTATATTTATAGTACCGATGCATGCAGGCTAAAATGCACTAGTGTGTTCACACATGAATCAAGCACCGATAAGAAATACATCCTTAAAAACTATCGACCGCCCGGTTTTTTTTATTTGTGTTGATTTTTTTTAGAAGGTCCATAAAAACCTTCGTTACCAAAAATGGATGTTCAAGCAATTGTTTTTTTGACAATTTTGGCCAATTCTATAACACTAAAAACCTCCTTTATAACCTCCACTAGAGGGTATTTTCCTTGTATATATTTTAACTCAATTAGTTAAGTTAATTGATTACACGTGCACCCCATTAGTGCATTAACTGCAATGGGACCCAAAAAATATTATGATCGCTCTACATGCCTCATCTTAAACCCTCAACTCAAATTACTTGAGCTAACTTAGTTATCATTACTTAGTTAAATTATACAAGTTGTTATGAGATGAAATTACAATTTTTTGTCCAATTTATTTAAGGGAAAAATAAATTAGACACCCATATTCCTCACTAGTGTGTAACTAAAATTCCTCACTGAATTTCCTCACCAATGTGTGGGTAATTGTCTTCATTTCTGGTTGCCAATTTCACTATTTCTTATTACGAATTTCAACACTCCCTTTAAATAGGAAATGAATTCAATCTATCTCGATGTGGTACCTTTGGAATGTTCCACATGCAACACTTCTCTAGTGTTGTTTTCACCTACAACTCCTAAAACTAAATAGCCTCCAAACAACTGAATCAGTATAATGCATATGTCACTAGAGTCTTCTGACTACTGCTAGCTACTGCACCTATCTACTGGACACTGTGAAGCTAGTGCTTCACTCATTGCAACTGCAAGCCTTCTTGTTTTCCTTCTTATGTGGAAAATTTGAGGCATATTTCCCATGCTCGTGATAGTGAAAAAACTTGATCTTGGAAAAGTCTCTCTTTCCCTCTTCACCTTGGGGATTATTTACCTTGGCTTTATTTCCTTTTCCGACTAATGCACAATATTCTTCTTTGTTGGTGTTGGAGGCCTCATCTCTGGTGATCTTCCTTATCTCTTCTATTAGCAAGTTGGACCACAAACTCTTTCAGTCTGGTAAATTCTCACTCCCATTCATAGAGTTCTGGTAACTATGCCAGCTCTTGGGAAGGCCTATAAGTGTTAGGCTCACCAAATCATCCTGGGCTACTATCACAACAACACTTCCAAGCTCATCTCGACATTGACTAAACTTCACAAAATATGTTGGTACCATCTCGCCCTCCTCCATATTGATATTTCTGAGCTTGTCCTTCAGGGCCAACCTCTTGTGGTCACTACTATTCCATATATCATATGGATTTTCCTTCCCATGGAGAATCAAGACAACATGATATCGAAAACCCTCTAACAAGATCATTCTCACCTTTTTTACCTTATTTTTCCATGCATCAAGAAGTTTGGCATCTCCTGCTGCGAGCTTGGGAATATCAGTATCTACGAATTCCTTCAATGCATTGTCCTCCAACACTGCCTCCATCCCGTCGTTCCATTAAATATAATTCAAATTTCCCTCCAGTGCATATTCGAGTGTCAAGCCATTGAAAGACATCTTGATCTATTGGTGGATCCTGAATAATAAATCTACAAATTTGAACATGTTCAAGACAAACTCAATTTCTTCTCTTTTATAGTGATTCCTGACACTCTAATACCATGTATAAAATCTACCAATGTGATTCAATCTGATCTTGTGATGTACTAAAACAAGATATTGAATCCTTCTACAATATACGGAAACAAAACATGATCACACAATCACATATAAGCAAGAGAAAGAAACAATCAAATGCACAACACAAGATGTATCTGGGGAAATAAACTACTCAAAACCCCTTTATCTATATTGTGTATTAATTCAAGGAATCATGAAACAATACAATGCTTAATCTCTCATGAGATTCTCCAGCACTCTACCAACTGTCTCACACTGATCTAGGCAAAATCGGTGTAGTACTTGCCAATTTTCAGCCTTCCTTTAGCCTGCCTTGCTCACACAATTCCTAGGGAATTAGGCCCCTATTAAATAGGAATAATTCCCTTCCTTGATTGCGTAATCCTTCATGGCATCCCCATTAATTTATAATTTCAAATGGCCAATTTTCTATAAATACAATTGATAGTTATGTTCCTTTTAACCTATGTCTCAACTTGGTCTTCCTCAGAACTGACATGCATGCAACTATTAATAGTCAATAATTAGTTATCTAATTGATTTCTACTTGTGAAATAAATCTAATTTAATTCAATAGACCTCTCACTAATTCATAACTCAATTAGAACTAGTTAACATGATTTTAACTCAATTAATTAAGTTAACTGATTACACATGCACCCCCCTAGTGCATTAACTGCAACTGGACCCCAAAAATATTAGGATCACTCTACATGCCTCATCTTAGTCCCTCAACTCGAATTTATTGAGCTAACTTAGTCATCATGACTTAGTTAATTGATACAAGTTGTTATGAGATGAAATTACAATTTATTGTCCAATTTATTTACGGGAAAAAAAAAATTGACACCCACATTCCTCACTAATGTGTAACTAAATTTCCTCACCAATGTGTGGGTAATTTTTTTCCTCTCTTGTTGCCAATTTCACTATTTATTGTTGCAAATTTCAACATAAAACACATTCATAACACTCCTATTTCTTGTTCATACCATATGTTGAACATTGTTGGGTTTATACTTTAAAACTCTCTTGGATGTCATTTATGATCAGGAACTAGCTGATGACTATGTATACATATGGAGATGGACATTCTAGTCCTTATTGACTATTGTACACTATTATAGAAGTATATACATTTCCTGAAGTTTGATTTTATTCAATAGGTCATATTTATTGGAAAACAAAATTATATTAATCTCCACAAATTAGAAAGTGGTCAATGGAATTGGTGATTCTAGACATGGTAAATGCAGTCATGGGAGTGAACCTATTGTTCCATACAAAAAAATGCAATAAGAGCCCAATTTGATGATATAGAATGATTGGAATGAGATGAGGCCAATTATTTCATTTTTTGTTTTATATGATTCTTCAATGGTCAAGCAGGGTCCCCTGGGGCACATTTTTTGATGTAATTTTGTATAAGTTTTGTATATGCACACTACACGAATGATTCAAGGGGCCTTGGGGTGGTTCAAAGTCCCTAATTTTGATGTAAATGGGTTTTAAGGGTAATATATGGGCATCAAAGCATAGTTTGAGACCATAGTATATGCATGTTAGACTTAATATAAATATATAGATCGAGTCTAAGGGAAGTAGCTTAAGTTAAGTTGAAATTGAAAAATAAATTGATCTGACTGCATCTGTAATACGTTGTAAGGGTTTTTGTTTGATTTGGGTAGAAAGGCTCCTGCTGGCTATGTGCGCGGAGACCTAGTTCTAGTTGTGTGCAGAATTCATTGGTTTTGTGCGCAGAAGGGTTTTGTGTAAGGGGAAAGTATATAATATGTATTGAATAGATCTAAATTAATACAAGGACCAATTTTGGTGAAATCATTGTGTTATTCCTTCCCGTTATTTATTTATTTTTTCTGTTAATATCACATTGTTTATGTATTTCTTATTCATCATTGCGCATAGATATCTATTGTGGTTATGTATGCATATTGAAGGTTGATAAATCTGCTTAACTAATTTCACATTGTTAGATCTGGATCTGGTTCTGTTATGCTTTCTTTGTGCTGAAGCGATTTTTGACGTTGATTTGGATTTATGTAGGAATGAAATAGAATACATAAAAAACCATAAACATAGATATGCAGTGGAAATAATGCTTCATTTCATTAATATCAAATAACAGAAATATGCTTATAGACATAATGGAAATAAAATAGCTAGGGTGCTAGTAGCGAATCTCTGAGAAGAGACGTGGCGGCTACAGACCTCTGAACTATGTTAAAATGAGGCTTGAGGGCCTATTTATTATTGAGAAAGAAATGGAGAACTCTAAACATCCAAAAACCTAACCCTGGGATATGAATCGCCAAAACTATGGGCCCCGTTTGGGTAAATTGGTGTTTCCACTTCTTGAGGTCGTAACCTTGGCATACTATCTCCGTTTGGCGCACATGATACATCGTTAGAAATATCTATCCGAGGAATACAATGCTATTGGAAATATCAATTATGGAAGGAAATCATATTTACCAGAGGCGTGATGCCCAAAAAACATCGTTTAGGGCCTCAAAATGGCTCCAGAATTTCAGGACCCGAAAAACTGCTAAAAATAGTGAGTTGGGTTGCAACTTAGAAACTGAAAGAACTAATGGTGGGGGTTCAAATGGAATAGGTGGGTGGCCACCAATATCCACCTGGATCATTAAGGCTCCAAAACGGCTCTGGGAGTGCAGGATCCGAAAACCTGCTAAAAATAGTAAGTTGTGCTGAATGTGAAAAGTTGCAAGAATTGATGGTGCAGGTCTAAATGGAATAGGTGGGTGGCCACCGATATCTGCCTGGATCATCCCTCCATGCTTAGGAAGAAATTGTCCCCATTACATTGAGATCCTCCATGAGATGCGAAAAATTCTGTTGAACAGGGTATTAGATTTGTCGAAGATGTCATGGACCTGCGGGCGAGCATGCTGGATGTGTTTATTAAATTTTGTTTCTTTATCATCCTTAGATAGTACATGTGTGGATTCTAGTTGTGTAGTCACATGAGTTATGGCAACATCAGGAAGTGGTGAATCGGGGGTCAAATCAATGGAGTGCTTGTCCCGACAGTGTAGAGGAACCTCTGTGAGTGAGGAGAAAATTTCCTCATATTCCTCCATGACTTTGTCCATCTGTTGTAGCCATGCAGGGGAACCCTGCTTCAAGGTTCTGGCTACAATATTCTTCTTTCCCTATGAGCGAGTTGTAAGGAAAATAAATTTCCTAGTTTGGGAAACAATCTTACTGCGTGGTTTTGCAGTAGTCAAAGAGATGACAGGAGGCAGTACTACCTCTGATATCTTGTACAAGTTATTTCCCGAAGTAATAACAAGAACATCAGGCCTAGAATCATACACAGCATGTCACCTCCACAAGTATGGTTGACCCAATAATACATCAACTACATCAAGAGGAGCAACATCACACAATACCTCATCCCTAAATGGCTTGATACTATACAGAAGGCGGCACTGTCGGTGGATGCAGAGATCTCTCCCTGGGTGAAGCCACCCGATGGTATACAGCTGTGGGTGTGCTATGGTCAGTAGGCCAAGCCACTTCACAACCTCTACTGAAATAAGGTTCTATTGGCTTCCGCTATCAACAACAAAGTGTAGCGGAGAACCCTTCACCCACATCTGTGAATGGAAGAGGCACTCCCCCTCCTCTAGATACTCTGGATCCTCCCTCTGGATCTTGGTGGTGGCAACAATGGCACTGGGATCTGCATCAATTATCTACTTCCCTTTTTCATTTCTTTTGTCTGGTTCTGACTCAGGATCATAAAATGCATCTGATTCGAGTGCCTTTAGTTCGGCCACCAATGATTGTTTGGCCCGACACTCATTTGTGCTATGAGTGGTGCTATTATGAAATTCACACCACTTCCCTGTGTCATTCTTTGGATTTTTGGTGTTGTTCTATGTCGTATTTATTTGGTCTTGCCCCTTGTTCTTCAGTTTTGGGGCACCTTTCTAATTCGCAGATCCAAAGTCTCGCTTCTTCTGCTTAAATTTTTGCTCGATCTTTGTGGCATAGTGATATGCTGCACCAAGTGATGTAATGTCGAGGAACTCCATTTCCTCCTAAATGTGTTTATGCAGACAGGCGCTGTACTTGAGCACCAAATGTCTCTCTGAATATTTAATACCTAACTTTGTGCATAGGGTATGGAACAGATTCGTCAGTTCGTGCACATCTTGATCCCTTTATTGCTGCAGTGTGGTCCATTGGATGTATTTGTCCTCATAGCTCCCCATGGGATAATATTTTTCCTTGATACCATCTTGGAACGAATTCCAAGTGGGTGTGGAAGAGAATAGAGTTGGTTCCCCTTCATCCTCTTGCTCACAGTAGGCTTCCCACCAATCTTTGACATGGGGGGTGGCTTTGAGGAGTGCAAAAATAGTCTTTTCTTGGTTAGAGAAATCATTGACCAAGAAATACCCTTCCAACAAATTCAACTATCTATCTACGGCGTCTGCATCTATTTGGCCTTCAAATACAGGTATGTCAAATTTTACCTGTACCTTGAAGGGAGTGGCAGCTCCAGAGTGGCTATTAGATGTAGATGCATCATAGGTGGGCAGTCGCTGAAGGATCTGAGCAAAGTTATCCATCATCGCGTTCCTTTGTTTCTTGAGGGCCTCCTCGAAAAATATTTTGATAGGATCTCCTACTCCCTCGTCTTTCTGTTCTTTTGCCATGGGAGGTCGTCGGGGTTTGCAAGGCTGTTCTTGCAAGGGTTCAACCATATCGAGCCCTAACTCCTTATACCCTAACCGCGTTGGGGACATGCAAAGAAAAACAAAGAAAGAGCAGACTGCTCTGATACCACTAATTTAGATTTATGCAGGAACACAAAAGAATATATAAATAACCATAAACATGGATATGCAATGGAAATAACGCTTCATTTTGATTAATATCAAATAAAAAAAAATGCTTACAGACATAATGGAAATAAAATAGCTAGGGTGCTGGTAGCGAATCTCTGAGAAGAGATGTGGTAGCTATAGACCTCTGAACTATGTTACAATGAGGCTCAAGGGCCAATTTATTATTGAGAAAAAAATGGAGAACTCTAAACGTCCAAAAACCTAACCCTAGGAGATGAAGCACCAAAACTATGGGCCCCGTTTGGGTAAATTGGTGTTTCAACTTCCCGAGGTCGTAACTTTCGCATACTATCTATGTTTGATGCACATGATACATTGTTAGAAATATCTATCCAAGGTCTACACTACTACCTTAAATATAAATTCTATAAGGAAATCATATTTTTCGGACGCACGATGCCCAAAAAACGTCGTTTAGGGCCTCAAAATGGCTCTGGAAGTTGAAGATTTGAAAAACTACTAAAAAAAGTAAGTTGGGCAGCAACTTAGAAACTGAAAGAACTAATGGTGGGGGTTCAAATAGAATAGGTGGGTGGCCACCAACATCCACCTAGATCATTAAGGCTCCGAAACGGCTCCGGGAGTGCAGGACCTGAAAACCTGCTAAAAATAGTAAGTTGTGTTGAATGTGAAAAGCTGCAAGAATTGATGGTGCGGGTCAAAATGGAATAGGTGGGTGGCCACAATATCCACCTGGATCAGACGTTGTCTTAGTCCTTTATGGATTATGCATAGTCTGTGATTCTGCCTTATTCTATTGCACACATTTGTTTATGAGTGCTATAAGTTTGAAATCAATCTACTTAGGGCCACTTCATTCTTTTCCTCCTTAGGGTGCGGAAACCTGGTTCCAACACCCCCATACAACTTTGGGTGAGACTTTTATCGATGCAACCGGGTCATTTCCGAAAGGGCCAGTAGTTGGAGGGTATTTTAGTTTAACCATAAACTCTAAACCTGGGTCAGGACCCCTCAAGCCAACAAATGGTTCCATTTTCAGGATAGGGATCATCATTTTGAGGGTGATGTGATGTTGTGGCACCCTTCACGCAATGAATTATAAGATTGGCTTGATAGAAATATCCTTGAATTTGAGCTTCAGGAGAATCGAAGTACTAATTTATGTGACAAAAAGTGGGTACATAAATATATCTATACAGAAATTCATCATATATTCTTTTTCTCCTTCACAAAGGAATTGCAGGAGTGGTTGTTACACTTGGTTGAATTCAATACCTATGTGAGGGATGATGCAGTCATTGAGTGGACTCCCGAATTGATACAAGAAGTATCAGAAGCAACGTGTTGTGGAGCCGAAGCCCAGTGTGATACGTTGGAGTCTGACATCCATAAAGTATGTCAAAATGTTCCAGCAATCCTGGCCATAGCTGTGGTAGAGGAAAAATTGGAGGGATTGGTAGCTGCTCTGAAAGCATCATGCGCTAAGGTGCAGATAGTTAGAATGGAGTATGAACAATAAATCGCAAATTTTCTAACCAAGTTGTAGCCTAAGATTCCCCCAGAGGTTCTCACCCAAAGAGTAGTTGAGGTCAAGCAAGCCCAAGACAGTATCGTTCATGCAGTCACCCAGTGTGATAGTATGTTAGATAAAGATATGAGTGTATGGACATCAATACAAAATGATCTTGTTGTTTAGAAGATGCGCGACATGTTGCATCAGAAGGAAAAACAGTTTGAAGATATCAGGATAGTGGTGCCAACCTTGGTTCTTAATCAGGGCCTAGCTCATCTGCAGGAGTGTTGGACGATACAAACAAATATTGAAGAATGTGCTAGAAGGAACAACTGTTGAAATCATATCTACAACCGTGGGCTGAAGAGGCTCTTCAACTTTCACATACACTGGATAACACTTTGAAGACTATTCAAAACACACAGTGCAGCATTGAGATGGCCACTGAAGGGCCCACCATAGAAAAGTTAGTGCATCAAGTGTAGGGCGCTGCAACGCAAAGTGTGTAATTAATGCTCCCTCTGAAATCTTCTGTCAATGCGCTTCAAGAAGAGATGAAGGAGAAGATGCCTCAGTGAATTAGGACGAGTCACATGTTTGTGTTCGGGGCCTATTGGAGTGGGGTCCCCTGGGGCACACGTTTTGATGTAATTTTGTATACATTTTGTATATGTGCACTATGTGAATGAGTCAAGGGGCTTTGGGGTGGGTCAACGTCCCTAATTTTGATGTAAATGGGTTTAAGAGTAAACTATGGGCCTAAAACCATGGTTTGAGACCATAGTATCTATGCACTAGACTTAATATAAAGAAATAGAGTGAGTCTAAGGAAAGTATCTTAAGTCAAGTTGAGATTGAAAAATAACTTGATTTGACTACGCTTGTAATACATTGTAAGGGTTTTTTTCTGGGTTGGGTAGAAAGGCTCCTGTTGGCTATGTGCATGGAGACCTAGTCCTAGTTGTGTGCAAACCCCGCTGGTTGTGTACGCACAAGGGTTTTGTGTAAGGGGAAATTATGAAATGTATTGAACTTAACAAAATTAATACAAGGACCAATTCAAGCAAACTCATTGTGTTATTGCTTCAAGTTATTTATCTAATGTTTCTATTAAGATCACATTGTTTTGTATTTTTATTCATCATTGTGCAAGGATATCTATTGTGGTTATGTATGCATATTAATGTTTGATAAATATTCTTAAGTAATTTCCCATTGTTATATCTGCATCTGGTTTTGTTACACTTTATCTGTGCTAAAGAAATTTGCGACGCTATCTTAGTTCATTAAGGATTGTATACATTTTGTGATTCTGCATTATTCTATTGCCCACATCTATTTATGAATCATATAATTCTACAATCAATCTTCTTAGGGTCACTTCATTATTTCCTTCCTCAGGGTGTGGAAACCTGGTTCCAACACTCCCCCATACTGCTTCAAGTGAGACTTTGATCTGTGCAAACGAGTCATTATCGAAAGGGCTAGTAGTTGGAGGTTTTGTTGATTTAACCATAAACTCTGAACCTGGGTCAGTACCCCTCAAGCCAACACTCAAAAACCATTTCTTTATATGTGCTAAGTCTAAATAATGTAAGCACATCCATGAACATCATGCTGGAAAAAGTATGTGCATGCACATTTATATGTTGCACAGTTATAGTTAGCATCAAAAGTAGACTATGTGCTTTAGTTATTATATCAAGACATAGTATATAGAAATGTTCATATTTCCATCTCCTCAACAAATGGAATACATACAAGAAACAAAAGAATGGACAACCTTTGTATCTCTGTGAGTCAATGATCTTGATCAACGAATACATAAAGACCTTACCTAAGAATCTGCTTTTTGTTTATACTATTATCTTTTCTTTCAAGGATGTTGATGGGGATGTTTCTCTGATCATGTTTTATCCTCCAATTTTTTGGCACCTAATACATGCAAGAATAGCCAATGAGCCTGAGATTTATAGGTTAAAAGAAAAGAATAGAGGTGAAAGGGATAGATGATAGATTGAGAGCTACATAATTGTAGACTTTTAACTAGTGATAGAATTTCATTATGCAGAGTATATTTATTATTGTAGCAAATAATAGTATTCCTTTTGGGAACAAAGTTGTAATAATAGAGTATGCATCACTTCCTTACCTAATGGATCAAGCACCATAAATTCTTATAGGAGACATATTCTCCAGCTCGATGAATCCCATGATCATGTCATTATCAATGGATTTCCACACTATCTAGAATTCTACGGGTCATGACTAGCGTTCCTACGGTGGCCGCATCTAACTCTCTGTGGTTGGGGGAAACCTATAGAGATGTGATCTATCTCATTGAAATTATATCTTCTAATGGGACATGGGCATCTACCACCCCATCCTCCTTAGCAACCTCCACCAAAACCTTCCTGGTAGTTGCCACTACATCCTCCTTAGACACATATATTAAATGGGGATCAAATCGTGGGAAGGTAAATATTATAAGTAAGCATTTCAAAGGAAATTGGGGTACCTCTTAATGATGTTTTTAACATTATCTCACATCACAAGCCAGTAATATCCCATGTGCAACATCTTTATGACGGTAGCATGCAATCCAAATTGATCCTCACTATTCCCGTTGGGGGTTTGTTGAAGGATAGTATTTAAATCAAGGTATTCAATGCAGCATTGTAATATTTCAACAAAACTTTCTTGCACAGGGCACCATTATCCATAATAGGGAATTTTCCCTGGCACCATAAACAAAGCAACCAAGCCCTTAACAGAGTTTGGAAACAAATCTCATTCATACATGTTGGAAAATAGCCCGAGGAAAAGCATGAACTCAACATAACTCATAATTAGATTGACAACTATTGTTTTGATTTCACAATGCATTAAAAACAACGTAGAGTATGAAATGAGAACTATAAACTCAAAATGATAACTCTAGCCAAAAAACCCCAAATAACATGAAAAACATCTCGTAAATGAAAAGTGGTGATGCTGGAATAATTGTTTTTTTTTTTAGGTAAATTTTCAACACGTTTAAAAAATGGCAGTGAAAACCAACTTATGTGCACCAAAAACACCCTGAAAATGAAAAGTGAAGATGTTGGAATAACAATTTTTTTTTAAGGATAAATTTTCAACATTTTGAAATACCATGTAAAAGATAAAATATCATGACTCCAAAAAACCTTAAAATTTCAAAAGAAAAATGAAAAAAAAATCACAAATAAATAGAAAAGCTAAAACAATAAAAAACAATAGTTAAAAAAAAATAAAGTAAATAAAATTATATATTAGAAAAAATATATAAAATAAAAAAGAAAAAATTAAAAAAAAAAAATCAAATATACAAAAATATAAAAAACAAAGACAAAAAATGAATCAAACATAAAAATAGAAAAAAAAATAACTTGTAAAGGTAAAGATAAAAATATAAATATAAAATATAAAGAAATAAGTAATTAAACAATAAAAAATATAATTAAAGAACAAAATTAACCAAAGAAACAAAAAAATAAATAATACTTTATTAGACAATTTAAAAGAAAAAAAAAATTACATTTAAAAAAGTCAATAAAATTAAAAAATTAAATAAAAAAAAGCATAGTAAAAAAATTCAAAATAATAAAATAGATAATATTCGACAATTTTTTTTTAGTAAGTTTGGCTATTCTATTAATTTCGAAAACATAAAGTTACATATGCTACAGGTTGGGTTGGCAAGCTACGCTTAGCCGATCCCAACCTTTGTTACATTGTTTTTAGGCCGCCTCGAGGGAGGAAACCAACCCAATCAAAACTTAAAATCAAGAAATACATTATGCACAGTAGCGCTTACATATCTAAGAAACACAAAGTAAACTGTAGTAGAAAATCACTGTGGGCGAGCATGACACAAACATATGAGAATTGTGGAGCTACGTAGACTTCACTTATCATCTTCACCATCACTGTTGGGGGCCTCTTCCTCAACGGGGCAAGTAGGAGCTTGTGCAGCAGCTACCTCTGTATTTGCCATTGTACACCTCAGATTTCCCACCAGTGTGCAAAGGATGGGGGAGTCCGAGTCTACACTGTTGGGAATACATGTCCAGATGCCATCAGATTCCATGATCCAGATGTCCGTGTCTACATCTTCCTTCTCTGGTGTTGGCAGAGGGTTAGTTTTGAATTGCTGGGGGTGCGTTTGGGGAGAGATGGTGGACTTCCTTGAACCATGACCTCCTCTCTGCGCAACATGCCCAGAGGCTTCTACACGTTTCTTGAGATAGGGACTCTGATGAAAAAAAGTGTTGGAAGAGGAGCATTCTATCGACTCGATAGGATTATCCTCACCGAGATGATAATGGCTAGGTAGAGCCCCTCACTGACCTCCATGGATAATGCGTTGGCGAAGTCGTGGAGCCATTATGCACCGAAACGAGGGGGAAAATTTCAAGAGAAGAGGTAACACACAAGGTTGAGTAGCACTTGGGCTTAGGGGGAAGAAATATATGGGGGCCAGATGTGCAGGAAGTAGTGCGGTAGCCCAAAGGAGACTGCACAACCCTATGATAAGAGTGGGACGTTGTAGCCGATTGAAGTCAGTGAGAAGCGAGAGAAAAGTTAGGGGGATGAAAGGCCAAGATAACAGACTAAGTTATGAGAGGGGTAGAAAGCTCATATTTTTAAAGGGGCGGGGATGAGTGTGATAAGGATAGCAATGAGTGGGCTCGCACGCATCTGTGTGCTATGATTGAGAACCTGAGTAGGCTCAAGGGAAGGGGTATGGATACAATACAGATTAATCATGATGGAGATTAATGGTGATGGATGCGAGGTGATGCTCAGGGCATGGTGATGCAAATCCCATCCTCTCATCATCATTTCTGGTTTTGTGTGTCTCGTGCGAGTGGCTAAAGGTATGTGGATCCATAGCAGATGAGGATCTACGTGGGAGATCTCTATTATCCGAGGAGTGTGGGATGAGATTGTCCAGCGTGTCAATTATGTCACCCGCATCCGGGTTGTGCCAATCCTTCTGAATTAGAGTGAGAAAGTATTGTCTGAGAGATTCCTCCTCAACTTGTGTGAGGGTGGAGTGATGCAACTCACAATTTCTTTCCACCTGTTTGTTCACTAGAAGGTCCACTAAATATTTGGCTTTCCTGCGAATGTGACCAAAATTGATGGCTATGTGGTTGTGAAGTAGCAGTTCCAACACCTTGAACTTATGGGCCAGTCTCTAGATATTGGAAAATTTTGAGGAAGCCATACCTTGGAGGATTCACTGTTTCTTGTTGTGAATTTCAACACTCCCTATCAATAGGAAAGGAATTCAATATATCCCGATATGGTACCTTTGAAATGTTCCACATGAAACACTTCTCTAGTGTTGTTTGCACCTGCAACTCCTAAAACTAAATAGCCTCCGAACAACTAAATCATTATAATGCATATGTCACCAGAGTCTTCTGACTAGCTACTGCACCTGTCTACTTGACACTTTGCGTTGATGTTGACATCTGCATTTGTGCTCTCTACACTATTTCCAACTTTGATCTATGCTCCAGTATCTGGCATCTGTCACTCTGATTTCTATCTTCTTGAGATATGACTACGTCAATCCAATCGACCCTTCCTACTATTGTTTTACTGTGGGCTCCTCATAGCCAGGTTCAATCCATGAGACACACCATATCAATGGACCCTACCTTAATTTATTCTTGGGATTATGTCTACACATCTCTCCACTTCTCACTTAGAGGTATAGCTACATGTACTCCCTCTTCCCATCTAGCTTGAAATTTCTCCCTCCTAGAGGTCTCTTCTTGAGTGGACGCTTCCACTCAGTCTCCTCTTTGCTTCACCAATTTTGGCTACTCCAAAACCTTCTAAGACTACTTCTCACACTGCATGTTGAGAGATAATT
The DNA here is from genome assembly GCA_034641835.2 of Pinus albicaulis. NCBI lineage: Eukaryota > Viridiplantae > Streptophyta > Pinopsida > Pinales > Pinaceae > Pinus > Pinus albicaulis. The sequence continues at coordinate 1,108,561,944 of CM076572.1, read as the reverse complement.
GATCCCTCTCAACCACCATGTAACTAACCACAACATTTCTCCTCAAATATTTGCATGCATCCTTGACCTCAAGAGCATACATGTTCTTGACTCTTACACCGATCTATTTCACCCGTCTTGTGGCTATGTGTTTAAGGAAAACCTTTCCTTATCTAAACATCACATCATAACTAGGGTCTGCCAATACCGCTACGGAGACAAGATTCTTCCTTAGGCATGGAACATACAAAACATATGCCTTTATGAGAGGCGAGCCACACTCCCTCTGAAAGGTAATTGTACCTATTATGGTTGTGTTATACATCTTGTAATCTCCAAACTCTATGTTCTGCTAGAGGTCCTTCTCCTCCAAGTCACTAAAGAGATATTTATAACCCGTCATATGGAATGAGGCATCGCTGTCTAGATACAACATGAATCCCATTATAGTGCTAGCCATGCATGTAATGAGATTAAAATCAAGCTCTAACTGTGAAGCTAATGCTTCACCCGTTGCAACTACGGGCTCCTTCTTGCTTTCCTTCTTATGTGGACAATTTGAGGCACATTTCCCATGCTCGTGATAGTAAAAAAACTTGATCTTGTACAAGTCTCTCTTTCCCTCTTCACCTTGGGGCTTATTTCCCTTAGCTTTATTTCCTTTTTCGACTAATGCACAATCTTCTTCTTTGTTGGCTTTGGAGGTCTCATCTCTGGTGATCCACCTTATCTCTTCTATTATCATGTTGGACCACAAAAAGTTTCAGTCTGGTAACTTCTCCCTCCCATTCATAGAGTCCTAGTAACTATTCTAGCTCTTGGGAAGGCCTATAAGTGTTAGGCTCACGAAATCATCCTAGGCTACTATCACAATAACACTTCCAAGCTCATATCAACATTGACTGAACTTCACAAAATATGTCGGTACCATCTTGCCCTCCTCCATCTTGATCTTTCTAAGCTTGTCCTTCAGCGCCAACTTCCTGTTGTCACTACTATTCCATATATCATATGGATTTTCCTTCCCATGGAGACTCAAGACAATATGATATTGAACTCCTTCTAACAAGATCATTCTCACCTTTTCTACCTCAAACTGCCATGCCTCAAGAAGTTTGGCATCTCTTGCTGCAAGCTTGGGAATATCAGTATCTATGAATTCCTTCAACGCATTGTCCTCCAACACTGCCTCCATCCCGTTGTTCCATTCAATATAGTTCAAATTTCCCTCGATTTCATATTCGAGTGTCAATCCATTGAAAGACATCTTGATCTATTGTTTGATCCTGAATAATAAATCTACAAATTTGAACATGTTCAAGACAAACTCAATTTCTTCTCTTATATAGTGATTCCTAACACTCTGATACCATGTATAAAATCCACCAATGGGATTCAATCTGATCTTGTGATGTACTAGAACGAAACAAAACACGATCTCACAATCACATATAAGCAAGAAAAAGAAATAATCAAACGCACAACGCAAGATGTATCTGGGGAAAGAAACTACTCAAAACCCCTTTATCTATATTGTGTATTAATTCAAGGAATCATGAAACAATACAATGCTTAATCTCTCATGAGATTCTCCAGCACTCTGCCAATTGTCTCACACTGATATAGGCAAAATCGGTCTAGTACTTAGCCAATTTTCACCCTTCCTTCAGCCTACCTTTCTCACACAATTCCTAGAGAATTAGGCCCCTATTAAATAGGAATAATTCCCTTCCTTGATTTCATAATCCATCGTGGCATCCCCATTAATTTATAATTTCACATGGCCAATTTTCTATAAATACAATTGATAGTTATGTTCCCTTTATCCTATGTCTCAACTTGGTCTTCCTCAGAACTGACATGCATGCAACTATTAATAGTCAATAATTATTTATCTAATTGATTTCTACTTGTGAATTAAATATAATTTAATTCACTAGACCTCTCACTATTTCATAACTCAATTAGAACTAGTTAATGTGATTTTAACTCAATTAATTGAGTTAACTGATTACACATGCACCCCACTATTGCATTAACTGCAACTGGACCCCAAAAATATTAGGATCACTCTACATGCCTCATCTTAGACCCTTAACTCTAATTTATTGAGATAACTTAGTCATCATGACTTAACAATTTGTTATGAGATGAAATTACAATTTATTGTCCAATTTATTTAAGGGAAAAAAAATTTGACACCCACATTCCTCACTAGTGTGTAACTAAATTTACTCACCAATGCGTGGGTAATTTTTTTCCTTTCTGGTTTCCAATTTCACTATTTCTTGTTGCAAATTTCAACATAAAACACATTCCTAGCACTCCTATTTCTTGTGCATACCATATGTTGAACTTTGTTGCGTTTATACTTTAAAACTCTCTTGGATTTCATTTATGATCAGGAACTAGCTGATGGCTATGTATACATATGGAGATTTAAATTCTAGTTCTTATTGACTATTGTACATTGTTATAGCAGTATATACATTTCCTAAGGTTTGATATTTCTTCAATAGGTCATATTTATTGGAAAATAACGTTATATTAGTCTCCACAAATTAGAAAGTGGTCAATGGAATTGGTGATTCTGGACATGGTAAATGAATTCATGGGAGTGCACCTGTTGTTCCATACAAGAAAATGCAATAAGAGCTCAATTTGATGATATAGAATGATTGGAATGAGATGAGGCCAATTATTTCATTTGTTGTTTTATGTGATTCCTCAATGTTGGAGCAGGGTCCCTGGGGCACAATTTTTGATGTAATTTTGTATAAGTTTTGTATATGCAAACCACACTAATGATTCAAGGGGCCTTGGGCTGGGTCAAAGTCCCTAATTTTGATGTAAATGGGTTTAAGGGTAAACTGTGGGACTCAAACCATGGTTTGAGACTATAGTATATGCACGTTATACCTAATATAAATATATAGATCAAGTCTGAGGAAACTAGCTTAAGCTAAGTTGAGATTGAAAAATAAATTGATTTGACTACCTCTGTAATACGTTGTAAGGGTTTTTGTATGGTCTGGGTAGAAAGGCTCCTGCTAGCTGTGTGCGCGGAGACCTAGTCCTAGTTGTGTGCAGACTTCAATAGTTGTGTGCGCGGAAGGGTTTTGTGTAAGGGGAAAGTATATAATATGTATTGAATAGATCTGAATTAATACAAGGATCGATTTTGGTGAAGTCATTGTGTTATTGTTTCAAGTTATTTATCTATTTTTTCTGTTAAGATCACATTGTTTATGTATTGCTTATTCATCATTGGACACAGATATATGTTGTGGTTATGTATCCATATTGATGGTTGATAAATCTGCTTAACTAATTTCACATTGTTAGATCTGGATCTAGTTCTATTATGCTTTCTTTGCATTGAATCGATTTTCGATGTTGTCCTAGTCCTTTACGAATTGCGCATATTTTCTGATTCTTCCTTATTGTATTGCACACATCTGTTTATGAATGATATAAGTCTGAAATCGATCTACTTAGAGCCACTTCATTATTTTCCTACTCATGGTGCAGAAACCTGGTTCCAGCACCCCCCATATTGCTTCATGTCATACTTTGATCTACACAACCGTGTCATTTCTGAAAGGGCCAGTAGTTCGAGGGTTTGTTGGTTTAACCATAAACTTTGAACCTGGGTCAGGACCCCTCAAGCCAACAAATGGTTCCATTTTCGGGACAAGGATCATCATTTTGAGGGTGATGTGACGTTGCGACACCCTTCTCACAATGAATTACAAGATTGTCTTGATAGAAAGATCCTTGAATTTTCACTTCAGGAGAATCGAAGTACTAAGCTATATGAAAAAAAGTGGGTACATAAATATATCTACATATAAATTCATCATATATTGTTTTTCTCCTTCACAAACGAACAGTAGAAGTGGTAATTACACTTGGTTGAATTCAATACCTATGTGAGGGTTGACGCAGTCATTGAGTGCACTCCTCAATTGATACAACAAGTATTAGAAGCAGCGTGTCATGTAGCCAAAGCCTAGTGCGATGTGTTGGAGGCCAACATCCATCAAATATATTGAGATGTTCCAACAGTCTTGGCCATATCTGTGCCAGAGGAAAAATTGGAGGGATTGGTTGGCTCTCTGAAAGCATCATGCGCTCAGGTGCATACAGTTAGAATGGAGTATGAACAATAAATCACAAATTTGAAAACCAAGTTGTAGCCTAAGACTCCCCCTAAGGTTCTCACCCAAAGAGCATCTCAGGTCAAGCAAGCCCGAGACAGTTTCGTTGCTACAGTCACCCAGTGTGATAGTATGTTAGATAAAGCTGTGAGTGTATGGAAATCAACACAAAACGATATTTTTTTTCAGCAGATGCATGACATATTACATCAGAAAGAACAATAGTTTGAAGATATCAAGACAGTGGCACCAACCTTGGTTCTTACTCAGCGCCTAACTCATATGCAGGAGTGTCAAATGATACAAACAAATATTGAAGAATGTGCAAGAAGGAACAACTGCTGAAAGCATATCTGCAACCACGGGCTGAGGAGGATCTTCAACTTTCACATACACTGGATAACACTTTGAAGACTATTCAAAACACACAGCGCAGCATCGAGATGGCCACTGAAGGGCCCACCATAGAAAATTTATTGCATCAAGTGCAGGGCACTGCAATGCAAAGTCTGGAATTAATGCTCCCTCTGAAATCTTCTATCACCGCTCTTCAAGACAAGATGAAGGAGCAGATGCCTCAGTGAATCAGGATGAGTCACATGTTTGTGTTGGGAGCCTATTGGAGCGGGGCCCCATGGGTCACACGTTTGGATGTAATTTTGTATAATTATTGTATATGCACACTACGCGAATGAGTCAAGGGGTTTTAGGGTTGGTCAAAGTCCCTAATTTTGATGTAAATGGGTTTAAGGGTAAACTATGGGCCTGAAACCATGGTTTGAGACCATAGTATCTACACACTAGACTTAATATGAATAAATAGAGCGAGTCTAAGGAAAGTATCTTAAGTTAAGTTGAGATTGAAAATTAACTTGATCTGACTGTGCCTGTAATAAGTTGTAAGGGTTTTTGTTTAGGTTGGGTAGAAAGGCTCATGTTGGCTATGTGCGTGGAGACCTAGTCCTAGTTGTGTGCAGACTCTGTTAGTTGTGTGCGTGGAAGGGTTTTGTGTAAGGGGAAAGTATGAAATGTATTGAACTTAACAAAATTAATACAAAGACCAATTTTAGCGAACTCATTATGTTATTGCTTCAAGTTATTTATCTAATGTTTCTATTAAGATCACATTGTTTTGTATTTTTTATTCATCATTGTGCAAGGATATCTATTGTGGTTATGTATGCATATTAATTGTTGATAAATATTCTTAAGTAATTTCACATTGTTAGATCTGGATTTGGTTTTTTTACACTTTCTTTGCGCTGAAGCAATTTTCGATGCTATCTTAGTTCATTAAGGATTGTACACATTTTGTGATTCTGCATTATTCTATTGCCCGCATCTGTCTATGAATGATATAAGTTTGCAATGAATCTGCTTAGGGCCACTTCAATATTTTCTTCCTCAGGGTGCGGAAACCTGGTTCCAACACCCCCCCATACTGCTTCAGGTGAGACTTTTATCCGCGCAAGCGGGTCATTGTCGAAAGGGCCAGTAGTTGGAGGTTTTGTTGGTTTAACCATAAACTCTGAACCTAGGTTAGGACCCCTCAAGCCAACACTCAAAAATTGTTTCTTTATATGTGTTAAGTCTAAATAATGTAAGCACATCCATGAACATCATACTGGAAAAAGTATGTGCATACACATGTATATGTTGCATAGTTATAGTTAGCATCAAAAGTAGACTACGTGCTTTAGTTATTATATCAAGACATAGTATACACAAATGTTCATATTTCCATCTCCTCAACAAATGGAATACATACAAGGAAAAAAAAGAATGGAAAACCTTTGTATCTTTGTAGGTCAATGATCTTTATTAATGAATACATAAAGACCTTACCTAAGAATATGTTTTTATTTATATTATTGTCTTTTCTTTCAAGGATGGTGATGGGGATGTTTCTCTGATCATGTTTTATCCTCCAATTTTTTGGCACCTAATACATGCAAGCTTAGCCAATGAGCCTCATATTTATAGGTTAAAATAAAAGAATAGAGGTGAAAGGGATAGCTGATATATTAAGAGCTACATAATTGTAGACTTTTAATTAGTGATATAATATCATTATGCAGAGTATATTTATTATTGTAGCAAATAATAGTATTCCTTTTGGGAACAAAGTTGTAAGAATAGAGTAGGCATCACCACCTTACCTAATGGATCAAGCACCATCAATTCTTATAGGAGACATATTCTCCAGCTCGATGAATCCCATGATCATGTAATTATCGATGGATTTCCAAGCTATCTAGAATTCTACAGGTCATGCTCAGTGTTCCTACGGTGGCCACATATAACTCTCTGTGGTTGCGGGAAAGCTATAGAGATGTGATCTATCTCATTGAAATTATATCTTCTAATGGGACCTGGGCATCTACCAGCCTATCCTCCTCAGTAACCTCCACCAAAACCTCCCTGGTAGCTGCCACTATATCCTCCTTAGACACATAAATTCAATGGGGATCAAATCATGGGAAGGTAAATATTATAAGTAAGAATTTTGCTGGAAATCGGGGTACCTCTTAATGAGATTTTTAACATTATCTCACATCACAAGCCAGTAATATCCCATGTGAAACATCTTTATGAGGGTAGCATGCAATCCAAATTAATCCTCACTATCCCCGCTATGGGCTTGTTGAAGGATAGTATTTAAATCAAGGTAGTCAATGCAGTATTGTAATATTTCATCAAAAGCTTTCTTGCATAGAGCACCATTGTCCATAATAGTGAATTTTCCCTGGCACCATAAACATAGCAACCAAGCCCTTAACATAGTTTGGAAACAAATCTCATTCATGCATGTTGGAAAATAGCTCGAGGAAAAGCATGAACTCAACATAACTCATAATTAGATTGACAACTAATTGTTTTAATTTCACGATGCATTAAAAACAACATAAACTATGAAACGAGAACTATAAACTCAAAATGTGAACTCTAGCCAAAAAACCCCAAAAAACATGAAAAAAATCTCATAAATGAAATGTGTTGATGCTGGAATAACTTTTTTTTTAGGTAAATTTTCAACACGTTTAAAAAATGGCAGTGAAAACCAATTTTTGTGCACCAAAAACACCCTGAAAATGAAAAATGAAGATGTGGGAATAACAATTTTTTTTAAGGATAAATATTCAACATGTTGAAATAACATGTAAAAGATAAAATATCATGACTCCAAAAAGAACTTAAAATTTCAAAAGAAAAATGAAAAAAAAAATCACAAATAAAAGGAAAAGTTAAAACAATAAAAAAACAAAAAACCAAAAAAAAAAAAAAACAATAGTTAAAAAAAATTAAGTAAATAAACTTATATATTAGAAAAAGATATAAAATTTAAAAAAAAAAAAGAAAAAGAAAAAAAGAAATCAAATCTATAAAAATATAGAAAAAAAAAAGACAAAAAATGAATCAAACATAAAAATAGAAAAAAAAAATTTGTAAAGACAAAGATAAAAATATAAATCTAAAACATAAAATATAAAATATAAATAATTAAATAATTAAATAATCAAAAATATAATTAAAGAAAAAAATTAACAAAAAAAAAAAAAAATGAATAATACTTTATTAGACAATTTAAAAAAAATAAAAATAAAAAATATTATATTTAAAAAAATCAATAAAATTAAAAAATTAAATGAAAAAAAGCATAGTAAAAAAATTCAAAATAAAAAAAATAAATAATATTCAACAATTTTTTTTTAGTAAGTTTGGCTATTCTATTAATTTCGAAAACATAAAGTTACATATGCTACAAGCTGGGTTGGCAAGCTGCACTTAGCCGATCCCATCCTTTGTTACATTGTTTCTAGGCCACCTCAGGGGAGGAAACCAGCCCAAACGAAACTTAAAACCAAGAAATACATTATTCGCAGCAGCGCTTACATATCTAAGAAACACAAAGTAAATTGTAGCAGAAAAGCATTGTGGGTGAGCATGACACAAACATATGAGAATTGTGCAGCTGCGTAGACTTCACTTATCATCTTCACCATCACCGTTGGGGGCCTCTTCCTTAATGGGGCAAGCAGGAGCCTACATAGCAGCCTCCTCTGCATCTACCATTGTATGCCTGGGATTTCCCATCGGTGTGCAGAGGATGGGGGAGTCCGAGTCTATGCCGTCGGGAATACGCGTCCAGATGCCATCAAAGTCCATGATCCAGATGTCTGTGTCTGCATCTTCCTTCTTCGGTGTCAGAAGAGGGTCATTTTTGCATTGCTAGGGGTCTATTTGGGGAGAGATGGTGGACTTCCTCGAACTGCAACCTCCTCTTTGCGCAGCATGCCCAGAGGCTTCTGCACACTGCTCGAGATAGGGACTCTGAAGCACAAAAGTGCTGGAAGAGGAGCCTTCTATCAACTTGAGAGGATTATCCTCTCCATGATGATAACGGCCAGGGAGAGCCCCTCACTAACCTCCGTGGATAGTGCGTTAGGGAAGTCGTGGAGCCATTAAGCACCAAGACGAGGGGGAGCATTTCAAGAGAAGAGGTAACACACAAGGGTGAGTAGCACTGGGGCTTAGGGGGAAGAAATATATGGGGGGAAGATGTGCATGAAGGAGTGCGTAAGCCCAAAGGAGACTGCGCAACCCTACACTAGGAGTGGGACGTTGCAGCATGTTGAAGTCAGTGAGAATCCAAAGAAAAGTTAGGGGGACGAAAGGCCAAGATAACAAACTGAGTTATGAGAGGGGCAGAAAGCTAATCTTTTTAAAGGGGCAGGGATGAGTGTGATAAGGATAGCAATGAGTGGGCTTCGCACACATCTCTGTGCTATGATTGAGAACCTGAGCAGGCTCGAGGGAAGGGGTGTGGCTACAATAAAAGTTAATCATGATGGACATTAGTGGTGATGGATGTGAGGTGATGCTCAGGGCATGGTGATGCAGATCCCATCCTCTCATCATCATTTATGGTTCTGTGTGTCTTGTGCGAGTACCTAATGGTATGTGGATCCGTAACAGATACGGATCTATGTGGGAGATCTCCATTATCCAAGGAGTGTGGAATGATATTGTCCACTGTGTCGGTTCTGTCACCCACATCTGGGGTGTGCCGATCCTTTTCAATTAGAGTGAGACAGTATTTTCTGAGAGATTCCTCCTCAACCTTTGTGAGGGTGAAGTGATGTAGCTCACAGTTTCTTTCCACCCCTTTTTTCACCAGAAGATCTGCTACAGAGTTGGCTTTCCTGCAAATGTGACCAAAAGTGATGGCTCCATGGTTGTGAAGCACCAGCTCCAACACCTTGAGATTATGGGTTAGTCTCTAGCTGTTGGAAACTTTTGAGGAAGCCATACCTTGGAGGATTCTTGTGGCAGCTATCATTATGATTTGTGAGTCTCCCTCCATTTTTAAAGGGAAGTAGTGAAATTCGATGGAAAATTGTAGACCATTTATTAGCCCTTCCAACTCCGTTGAGTTATTACTATCCCATCCAATGTTACCATAATAGATTCTAAGAGAATATCCATCAGAGTTCCTGATAATTACTGTAGTATACCTAGGGGGGATAATATAGGGTACAGAGGGAGGTATCCAAGGGAATAATATGATTTAATAATATAAGAATGATAAATAAAGGGCCATAGTTAATAAATAAATTGATTAACCCACATTATGTAAGGGACCACTTGTAGCTAGGGAATAAAGTCATAAGCCCATTGTATTGGATGTATGGTATTGAGAGACCCATGGTAACTACCCATGGTATTTCATGTATGAAACCTATATAGATGCTAGATACTCTCCATTGAGAGATGTGAAGGATTATTGTATTGGCAAGCATATGGCTTGTGGAGTGACCTCCTTTCTTAAGGAGTGAATGTATGGTGTTGCCCTACCTCAAGGGTTTTGATATTAAGGAATATATTTTTTGTTAATATCAAAACCGTTGTGGTAGGGAAACATTATACATTCACTCTTTAAGGAAGGAGGTCACTCCACAATCCATATTCTTACCAATACTATAATCCTTCGCATCTCTCAATGGAGAGTCTCTAGCCTCTATATAGGTTTCATACATGCAATACCATGGGTATTTAACATGGGTCTCTCAATACCATACATCCAATACAATGGGATTATCACTTTATTCCCTAGCTATATGTCATCCCTTACATAATGTGGGTTAACCACTTTATTTATTAACTATGGCACATTTATTTATCATTCTTATATTATTACATCATATTATTCCCTTCGGTACCTCCCTCTATACCCTATATTATCCCCCATAGGTATACTACATTAAACTCCCCTTAAACATGTTTCGTACCCAAAACATGAGAAGAACACAAATAATAATATCTACTCAAAAAAGTATTCCATTGGTACCATTCACGTGCATCTATCCATCCTAGAGAAAGATGAAGACTTGATCTAGTCAGTGCCTCGCTTGCTTGAGATGGAAGCGGGTTCGGGTGGTTCTTCTGTGTTGATGTGTTGTGGGTGGATCGTTGCACCTCTCTATGTGTTGTCCAGGGGTTTTTGTCCTTGTTGCTAATTTGTTTCCACCTTGTTGGTTGTTGTCTTGATGGGTGATGCGGGTGGTGATATGTTGAAGCTCTAACTAATGTAATATCTGTCATTAATTCCTCCATTATTGGTGATGGAGTGGTGTCTGGTTCTTTTGTTGGTACTTTCTTTGATGTCTGTGTTTGGTTGTCTACCATCCAAGGCTCATAATCTGATGTGTCTGTGTCATTATATATTTGTGCTTCTTCATCCCCAATCTCTGCATGGTTCCTAAATAAAATATCGTGCAATGTAATTCTAAATAATGTAAGCACGTCCATGAACATCATACTGGAAAAAGTATGTTCATACAAATGTATATGTTGCACAGTTATAGTTAGCATCAAAAGTAGACTACGTGCTTTAGTTATTATATCAAGACATAGTATATACAAATGTTCATATTTCCATCTCCTCAACAAATGGAATACATACAAGAAAAAAAAAGAATGGAAAACCTTTGTATCTTTGTAGGTCAATGATCTTTATTAATGAATACATAAAGACCTTACCTAAGAATATGATTTTATTTATATTATTATATTTTCTTTCAAGGATGGTGATGGGGATGTTTCTCTGATCATGTTTTATCCTCCAATTTTTTGGCACCTAATACATGCAAGCTTAGCCAATGAGCCTCATATTTCTAGGTTAAAAGAAAAGAATAGAGGTGAAAGGGATAGCTGATAGATTAAGAGCTACATAATTGTAGACTTTTAGTTAGTGATAGAATATCATTATGCAGAGTATATTTATTATTTTAGCAAATAATAGTATTCCTTTTGGGAACAAAGTTGTAAGAATAGAGTAGGCATCACCGCCTTACCTAATGGATCAAGCACCATCAATTCTTATAGGAGAAATATTCTCTAGCTCGATGAATCCCATGATCATGTAATTATCGATGGATTTCCAAGCTATCTAGAATTCTACAGGTCATGCCCAGTGTTCCTACGGTGGCCACATCTAACTCTCTATGGTTGCGGGAAAGCTATAGAGATGTGATCTATCTCATTGAAATTATATCTTCTAATGGGACCTGGGCATCTACCAGCCTATCCTCCTCAGTAACCTCCACCAAAACCTCCCTGGTAGCTGCCACTATATCCTCCTTAGACACATAAATTCAATGGGGATCAAATCATGGGAAGGTAAATATTATAAGTAAGAATTTTGCTGGAAATTGGGGTACCTCTTAATGAGATTTTTAACATTATCTCACATCACAAGCCAGTAATATCCCATGTGCAACATATTTATGAGGGTAGCATGCAATCCAAATTAATCCTCACTATCCGCGCTATGGGCTTCTTGAAGGATAGTATTTAAATCAAGGTATTCAATGCAGTATTGTAATATTTCATCAGAAACTTTCTTGCATATAGGGAATTTTCCCTGGCACCATAAACATAGCAACCAAGCCCTTAACATAGTTTGGAAACAAATCTCATTCATGCATGTTGGAAAATAGCCTGAGGAAAAGCATGAACTCAACATAACTCATAATTAGATTGACAACTAATTGTTTTGATTTCATAATGCATTAAAAACAACATAAACTATGAAACGAGAACTATAAACTCAAAATGAGAACTCTAGCCAAAAAACCCCAAAAAACATGAAAAACATCTCATAAATGAAAAGTGCTGATGCTGGAATAACTTTTTTTTTTAGGTAAATTTTCAACACGTTTAAAAAATGGCAGTGAAAACCAATTTTTGTGCACCAAAAACACCCTGAAAATGAAAAATGAAGATGTTGGAATAACAATTTTTTTTAAGGATAAATTTTCAACATTTGTAAATAACATGTAAAAGATAAAATATCATGACTCCAAAAAAACTTAAAATTTCAAAAGAAAAATGAAAAAAAAAATCACAAATAAAAGGAAAAGTTAAAACAATAAAAAAACAAAAAACCAAAAAAAAAAAAAACAATACTTAAAAAAAATTAAGTAAATAAAATTATATATTAGAAAAAGATATAAAAATAAAAAAAGAAAAGAAAAAGAAAAAAACAAATCAAATATATAAAAATATAAAGAAAAAAAAAGACAAAAAATGAATCAAACATAAAAATAGAAAAAAAAAACTTGTAAAGACAAAGATAAAAATATAAATATAAAACATAAAATATAAAATATAAATAAATAAATAATTAAACAATAAAAAATATAATTAAAGAAAAAAATTAACAAAAAAAACAAAAAAAATGAATAATACTTTATTAGACAATTTAAAATAAAATAAAAAATAAAAATAAATATTATATTTAAAAAAATCAATAAAATTAAAAAATTAAATGAAAAAAAAAGCATAGTAAAAAAATTCAAAATAAAAAAATATATAATATTTAACAATTTTTTTTTAGTAAGTTTGGCTATTCTATTAATTTCAAAAACATAAAGTTACATATGCTACAAGCTGGGTTGGCAAGCTACACTTAGCCGATCCCATCCTTTGTTACATTGTTTCTAGGCCACCTCGGGGGAGCCCAAACGAAACTTAAAACCAAGAAATACATTATGCACAGCAGCGCTTACATATCTAAAAAACACAAAGTAAATTGTAGCAGAAAAGCGTTGTGGGTGAGCATGACACAAACATATGAGAATTGTGCAGCTGCGTAGACTTCACTTATCATCTTCACCATCACCGTTGGGGGCCTCTTCCTTAATGGGGCAAGCAGGAGCCTACATAGCAGCCTCCTTTGCATCTACCATTGTACGCCTGGGATTGCCCATCGGTGTGCAGAGGATCGGGGAGTCCGAGTCTATGCCGTCAGGAATATGCGTCCAGATGCCATCAAAGTCCATGATCCATATGTCTGTGTCCGCATGTTCCTTCTTCGGTGTCAGAAGAGGGTAATTTTTGCATTGCTAGGGGTCTATTTGGGGAGAGATGGTGGACTTCCTCGAACTGCAACCTCCTCTTTGCGCAGCATGCCCAGAGGCTTCTGCACGCTGCTCGAGATAGGGACTCTGAAGCACAAAAGTGCTGGAAGAAGAGCCTTCTATCAAATTGAGAGGATTATCCTCACCATGATGATAACGGCCAGGGAGAGCCCCTCACTAACCTCCGCGGATAGTGCATTAGGGAAATCGTGGAGCCATTACGCACCAAGACGAGGGGGAGCATTTCAAGAGAAGAGGTAACACACAAGGGTGAGTAGCACTGGGGCTTAGGGGGAAGAAATATATGGGGGCAGATGTGCATGAAGGAGTGCGTAAGCCCAAAGGAGACTGCGCAACCCTACGCTAAGAGTGGGACGTTGCAGCATGTTGAAGTCAGTGAGAATCCAAACAAAATTTAGGGGGACGAAAGGCCAAGATAACAAACTGAGTTATGAGAGGGGCAAAAAGCTAATATTTTTAAAGGGGCGGGGATGAGTGTGATAAGGATAGCAATGAGTGGGCTTCGCACACATCTCTGTGCTATGATTGAGAACCTGAGCAGGCTCGAGGGAAGGGGTGTGGCTACAATAAAAGTTAATCATGATGGACATTAGTGGTGATGGATGTGAGGTGATGCTCAGGGCATGGTGATGCAGATCCCATCCTCTCATCATCATTTATGGTTTTGTGTGTCTTGTGCGAGTACCTAATGGTATGTGGATCCGTAACAGATACGGATCTATGTGGGAGATCTCCATTATCCAAGGAGTGTGGAATGATATTGTCCACTGTGTTGGTTCTGTCACCCACATCCGGGGTGTGCCGATCCTTTTCAATTAGAGTGAGACAGTATTTTCTGAGAGATTCCTCCTCAACCTTTGTGAGGGTGAAGTGATGTAGCTCACAGTTTCTTTCCACCCCTTTTTTCACCAGAAGATCTCGCTACAAAGTTCGCTTCCCTCAAATGTGACCAAAAGTGATGGCTTTGTGGTTGTGAATAAAGAGTTTCAACATATTGAGCTTATGGGCGAGTCTCCAATTGTTGGAAACTTTTGAGAAAGCTCTGCCTTGGAGCCCGTTCTCATGGCAGCCAGAGTTATGATTTGCGAATCTTCCTCCATTTCCAGGGGGAAGTAGTGAAATTCGATGGAAAATTGTAGACCATTTATTAGCCCTTCCAACTCCGTTGAGTTATTACTATCCCATCCAATGTTACCATAATAGATTCTAAGAGAATATCCATCAGAGTTCCTGATAATTACTGTAGTATACCTAGGGGGGATAATATAGGGTACAGAGGGAGGTATCCAAGGGAATAATATGATTTAATAATATAAGAATGATAAATAAAGGGCCATAGTTAATAAATAAATTGATTAACCCACATTATGTAAGGGACCACATGTAGCTAGGGAATAAAGTGATAAGCCCATCGTATTGGATGTTTGGTATTGAGAGACCCATGGTAACTACCCATGGTATTTCATGTATGAAACCTATATAGATGCTAGATACTCTCCATTGAGAGATGTGAAGGATTATTGTATTGGCAAGAATATGGCTTGTGGAGTGACCTCCTTCCTTAAGGAGTGAATGAATGGTGTTGCCCTACCTCAAGGGTTTTGATATTAACGAATATATTTTTCGTTAATATCAAAACCGTTGTGGTAGGGCAACATTATACATTCACTCTTTAAGGAAGGAGGTCACTCCACAAGCCATATTCTTGCCAATAAAATAATCCTTCGCATCTGTCAACAGAGAGTCTCTAGCCTCTATATAGGTTTCATACATGCAATACCATGGGTAGTTAACATGGGTCTCTCAATACCATACATCCAATACAATGGGCTTATCACTTTATTCCCTAGCTACATGTCATCCCTTACATAATGTAGGTTAACCACTTTATTTTTTAACTATGGCACATTTATTTATCATTCTTATATTATTACATCATATTATTCTTTTGGGTACCTCCCTCTATACCCTATATTATCCCCCATAGGTATACTACATTAAACCCCTCTTAAACATGTTTCGTCCCCAAAACATGAGAAGAACACAAATAATAATATCTACTCAAAAGAGTATTCCACTGGTACCATTCACATGCATCTATCCATCCTAGAGAAAGATGAAGACTCGATCTAGTCGGTGCCTCGCTTGCTTGAGATGGAAGCGGGTTCGGGTGGTTCTTCTGTGTTGATGTGTTGTGGGTGGATCGTCGCACCTCTAGATGTGTTGTCCAAGGGTTTTTTTCCTTGTTGCTAATTCGTTGCCACCTTGGTTTTTGTTGTCTTGATGGGTGATGCGGGTGGTGATATGTTGAAGCTCTAACTGATGTAATATCTTTCATTAATTCCTCCATTATTGGTGATGGAGTGGTGTTTGGTTCTTTTGTTGGTACTTTCTTTGATGTCTGTGTTTGGTTGTCTACCATCAAAGGCTCATAATCTGATGTGTCTGTGTCATTAGATATTTGTGCTTCTTCATCCCCAATATTTGCATGGTTCCTAAATAAAATATCGTGCAATGTAATTTTCTTCTTTTTATACTAGAGCTTCATGAATTTATTTTTCACATTAAAATTGATAGTACCAATGGATTCCATCCAAGGGTGTCCTAAAACAACATCCACAACAGCCATATCTGAAACATAAAAATCAGAATGTAGCACATACTTATCCATAGAAATATTCAAATCTTTATAAATTTGAACATCTTCATTATCAATCTATGTGTTTTCAATATGTTTTGCTAGAAATTGAAATTTTTTATCCAAATTAACATTGATACAATTATGTTTGCAACTATGAATGATAGACACAATGATGTTCTCTTTTTGAATACTGCCATGAACCTATAATATGGAAATATTAGTAGAAAAGAAGTCTTTATGGCTCTTAGTGTCCTTTACGGCTTGAGACCACTTGTCCAAAATGACTTTTTCAAGTTTTTTCTTGGGAAGTTTCCTCACTAAGTTGTCAAGTGAGGTCCACCTTTTATTTTCATACATCATATTATTCCCTTGGGTACCTCCCTTTGTACCCTATATTATCCCCCTAGGTATACTGCAATGCCTCTGAAACTTGCATTACCAGGGTTGCCTTTGGACGCTCCATCAAAATTTCATTTGAAGAAGCCATTAGAGGGGGAAGACCATTTTTCTGGAGAAGGTGTTCTACCAATGCTTCTGGGATTGATGTCCATGGGTGAGTTTAGAATCATTTCCCAATTGTTCCATATGTGGCATTATACTGCCGAGGTGGGAAGGTCCTCCTGACTCCAGGCATCTAAGGCTAGAGTTTCGATGAGGTTTTCGTGGATCATATCCCAGAATTGATCAGGTTTGGAAGCTCTTTCCTTGAAGATGCAGATGTTTCATTCCTTCTAGATGTTCCATATGAGGATGCCTAGTATGATATACCATAATCGGTTCAAGAGAGTGCTGGTGTAAGGGTTGTCCTACCAGCTATTGATGGTATTAATGATGTTACCTCTAGTGCAGTTGGAATGTCAACATAAGATTGCTATTCTGTCTCATAAGAAATTGGTAGTATGAAATTGGTCCAACAGGTGGTCGATGGTTTCCAAGTTGTCCTGGCTTAAAGGGAATCTAGAGCGCCCTACAAACCCCCTCTTCAAAATATTCTCCCAGGTCAAATGCATCATTTACTGAGCAGCCATAGGAATGTGGCTATTTTAGGCCACAGATTGGCCTTCCAGATCTTTTTCTAGATGATGTCCGTTGGTTCGAGTTTCTGGTTATGAATAATGTTGTAAGCTTCCTTGGTTGAGTAAGCTCCTACTCCGATTTTTCTTTTTGTGTTGAGCTTCTCCCAGATTTTTGTGTGGCTTTCATTGTTCCAATTATCTTGCCATCTGCTCATATGTATCCATTTCCAATAGCCTTGGGAGATGTCCACAATCCAAAAGTCTTGAACCCTCTGTCTTTGTCATCCTTGGAGCACTGCACTCCATAGAGGTTTGTGGAAGATGTAGGAGAGGCTTGGCATCTATTGCCAGGAGTCCTCCCATAATCTGGCATGATTACCACTTCGCAGCTCCTAGAAAATATGGTTTTGGATTATCCATTTTTTATTGCTTGCTTCTTTCCAAATTTGGGATCCAAACAGATCTATGTTATACCTTATGAGATCCTCCTTTGGCCAATAAGGCATGTACTTGGCTGCCCATGGAGTGTTTGGGTTAGAGACCCATTTCCACCAGATGTTGGATCCCATTATGGTGTTGTTGTGCTTAGGATCATGTAGTCCTAATCCTCCCTGACTATTAGGGGTTCATACATCCTTCTAATTGACTAAGGGCCATTTGCTTTTTCCTTTGGTTCCTCCCCATAGAAAGGATCGTTGCAGGTTGCACATGGCTTTGAGGACCCATTTGGGAGCTGTAAGGACATAGAAGAGATATATGGGGAGAGATTTTAGGATAGATTTATTGAGGAAAAGATGGCTATTAATGTTGAGGGTGAAGTGAGTCCATTTGGAAAGATGGTTTTCCATTTTCTCTAGCAGAGCTCTTCAGGAGGAGTGATTTATGGCCAAGTCAGTCAGCAGATCTCCTAGATATTTGGAGGGTGAAGATGCAATGGAGAATCCAAGGATTTAGGCTATAGTGAATTGAGTTAGAGGGGCATGTGAAAGAAGAATATATACAATTTCTCAAGGTTAATCTCTGTCACAAGGAGTCAAGAATATATTTGAGGGTTCAAGCTTCCTGGACTGAGGGGTAACCCATAATGAAGTTGTCATCCACAAATTGTTGATGAGAGGAGGGAGGCAGGTTGTGGAGGGGTAAACCAAGTAGGGCACCAGTCTAGATAGAGCTTTTGAGAAGGTGACCCAAGCCTTCTACCATGATGATGAAGATGAAGGGAGAGAAAGGGTCCCCTTGTCTTATGCCTCTCGAGGGGTTCAAGGGAGAAGTAATGAGACTCATGATCCATCTAACCCAGGTTTGGCTGAAGCCAAAGGATTTTTTTGATATAGTCCCAGCTGAGTTTGTCAAAATCTTTGGATAAGTCTATTTTAAGAAGCATACCAAGTCTTTTGTTCGTTTTGAGGGAGTGAATGACTTCATGGGTTAGGATGATGCCATCAATAATCTTCCTTCCTTCCACATAACCTATTTGCTCCAAGGAGATTATGAGGGTAAGGAGATTCTTCAGCCTGTTACCTATAACTTTGGAGATAATTTTGTAAATGGCATACGGAGAGCTATAGGTCTGTACTTACTTGGTGAGGCTACTATGTCTTATTTTGGAGCCAAGGTGATGAAGGTGGCATTTAGGGCAGGTAGAATCCAATGGGTGGAACGTGATTCCTCCACCACATCCTAGACTTCATTTTCGATGGTACCCTAGAATAAATGGAAGAATTTGGTGGTGAATCCATCAAGACCTGGAGCTTTTCCTGCCTTTAGCTGGAAGACTGCATGTTCCACCTCAGCTAAAGAGGTAGCTGTAAGCAAAATACTATTATGATCTTCCATTATCAGCTTGGGAATATGTTGAGTGATTTCCCCAATGGCTTCATGCCTCTGGTGGTTTGGTTCCTGAAGGATGTCCCTGAAATGGTTGTGCAACTCCTCAGTGATGGTCACTTTCATTTCTAGCCTTTCCCGCAATTGGTTCTTGAGGATTATAATTATGTTGTGCATCCTGTGTTGAATGGTGGACCGGTGGAAGAATTTAGTATTTATTTCTCCCTTTTTGAGGTAGTTGATTCTTGATTTTTGTCTCCATAGGTCTTCTTATTGGTTCCTTCTTTCTCCCAGCTGAGTAGTTAGGGATTGCTCCTAATGATCTGACTCAGCTGAGCACCCCTCTTAGATAATGTTCTGTTGCAGTTTCTTAATTTTTTCCTCCAGATATTTATGTTATGTGAATATGTTGCCAAAGTTTGTTTTGTTCCAGACTTTTGGTTGGCCTTTGAGTAGTCTTAGTTTTTTCTGGAACTAGAGAATTTTTGTACCTTGATGAGGTGCTAAGGAGGACCATCATTTGGAAACCATTTCCTTGAATTTCAGGTGCTTGAACCAGCAATGTTCAAAGAGAAAAGGTTTAGGAGCATTCTTACCTGGTTGGATCCATTGAAGTTGTATAGACCAGTGATCAGATCATGCCGCTGGGATGATGGTGGCATCTACGTTACCTACAAGATGGATGAGATCTTCGGTGATGAGGAATCTATCCAGTCTTGAGGCTATCTAATTAGTGCCTCCTCTTTTTTTATTCCAGGTGAAGATTCCATTGGAGGTATGTAGATCTATGAGGTTATTTCTCTGGATGAATTTTTTGAATCCATCGCTATATGATTCCATATGCATCCTTCTGCCTTTCTTTTCCTGGAGATTGGTTATCATGTTGAAGTCTCCTCCTAAAAGCCTGAGAGGGAGGGACCGTTGTTTTTTGATTTCCTCTAGATTGTCCAAGAGCACCAATTTTTGTCGAGCATTTTGAGGAGAGTAGACATTTGTGAGCAGACCATGGATTTCCGTACCAATCGGGTGAAATTTGGTCTGCATGAAGTGTTTGTTAACATGAAATTTTCATAAGGATATGATTTGGGGGTTGAAGATGATTTCCATTCCTCCAGACACCTTGTTTTCATCAACTTCTATTGTATTGCTACCATTCTATATCTTTTTGAAGATGGTTTCCAGAGTACAGCTAGAACTTTTGGTTTCTTGCATGTAGAATATTGTTGGATGTTCCTTAGTAATCATTTTCTTTATGATCTTGTGCTTTGTGGGGCTGTTGAGACCTCTAATATTCCAAGAGATGAGATTCATGGGATATGATTGGAGGTGAGGGCGTAGAATCTAGTCAGCTTGGAGAATCACCTAGAATCCACCATTTCTTTCCCAATTTCTATGGTTATTTGTAGGTTTGTTTTTCTGCCCCTTTTTTGGGACTCTTTCATGAAGTATTTTGTGTTGATAAGTGCTCCCCCCTGGATACCAAAGGAGGGGATTTATTGTGCACTGGCTAGGATTTCCTCCATTTTTTGGATTTGTTTCTCCGAGATTGATATGTAGTCCTTCTTGTGGTGGGCTTCCTCTAGACCGATGAGATCTAGGCCTTCTAGATCTATGCTTTTTGGTTCTTCCTCCATCACTTCTAGGATCGATTATGTTATCACCCAAAAATTTTAGCACATCATTCTGAAAAGGTTACAAAATTTCATGGTTTAAAATTGGGTTTATAAGTCAATTTAGGTTTGGTTAAGGGTAGGTTTTAGATTTTTATGGTTTAAATCTCATCCTTAGGTTCAAATGAAGTCCTTTTTAAATTTCTCTCATGTCAAAAGTTCATTATTTTCATTTGTGGGTCATTTCCGAAATTTTCGGGTCAAAACTGTTCAATCATCCAAAAAACCTTGTTTTCTTAGTGCCACCCATTGAAAAAAGTTGTTTTGCGCTACGAAAACATTGATAGTTTCATAGCACAAACATGAGAAATTGCACTGCAGGCGCTACAAAAGCGCGGATTTATAACTGTCTTGTCAGTTGAGCTGGAAAATGTCAGAAACTGTTGGGAAAGGGTAGGTTAGTGGTATGATGAGTCAGGTAATGATGAAATTCGATGTACTCACCCATGTTTTCAGTCATCATTGTCATTATAGGCTATGAATGAGGCATCATTCAGTTATGAGATGACATTTTAAATTTCAAAATCTTTCCTAATTGGTCATTCTCGTTTTCCTTTTGCCTCCATTCGAAATGTATGAGCTCTGAAGTGTTAAACCAAACCCGTAGTTGGTTCATACAAAGGTTTTCTACACTCATATCAAGCGAGGTTGAAACAAATTTATCAAGCGAGATTGTGTTTACATGTATTCAAGCGAAGCTTATACATATTGACAAGCGAGGTTGACAAGTTTTCTGAAAAGTCTGGCAGAAGACAAGAAAATACACAGAGGAGGACAATGCTTAAGGCATTAACCTGAAGATATGAGGTCAATAACTTAATACTCAATAGTGATGGAGGCATTCAGAAAATTAGGCTGCTTACAGTTTTGTGAAAATTTGCAGGGCTCTCACACACAAGTATCCAAAGAATTTTCCACAAATTTTAATGGAACAGCTACTATGGTTGGGATGCTAAGTGTATCTGTTACACCAGAGACCATTGTTGTTGTTACAGAGATACCAAGAGGTTAAGAAAATTTGTTTAAAATATTCAAATTTGATATGGAGCAATGTAAAGAGTTCATGAAGCTTGAGTACACAGACATGGACCTTAACAATGCTATCCCTAGAGGCTGCATCAAAGGCACTTATTCAAAGTTTCTACTCAACATACAGAATTATTTTACATGTGAAGTCAGATATCACAAGGTCTACTCATATCATTTCAAGTTGCTTATGCACTTCACTGGTAATATTTCACTCGATTTTTTGCTTTATTTGCATAGGAGCCTTGAAAAGATGGATAATAAGGTGCAAGCGAAGTCTAAAGGAAGTGAAACATCCTTGTTTCATCATGGTTTAATGAATTTATTGATTTTAGATGAACTTCAGAAGATAGGAAGGGATTGGTCATCTTTCTTGTTTATAAATGGTTTTGAGTTGGAAAACCTAACCCCTGCAGGAAACCCTAAAGCTAAAGTAGTTCCATCACCACCAGCAGCAGAACCAAATCAACCTGTGGCTGTAAAACCAAAAGAATCTGTAAAACTAAAGCCAAGGAAACAAATTGGGAAAAGGACAGAGCATATACAAATTTTTGATACACGAACTCCATCACCTGCAAAACATAGGTCAAAGGTTGTCAAAGATGTAAAACAGAAGCAATCTATCAGTAAGAAGGAAATTAAAAGAGTAACTAGAAGCCAAGAAGTGGCATCAAAATGAAAGATAGTTTCTACAGAGGAAATTTAGAGGACATTCTTCATGCTATTGACATAGAGGACACAACCATTGTTCAAGATGAGTTCATTGGGGAAGATTAGCATAAAATGAAAAAGGTCAAGTCTGCCAAAAAGCTAGAGTTCATTAGGGAAGATGCAACTTTCATCTTTCAAGCAAGAAATCCTATGACTAGGCATGATAAGAAACTGAAGGAAGGCAGCAAGGAAGTTCAAAAACCCACTAAGACACCCAAAGCTCCTAAATAATTTGTTGATCTCTCATCACCTATAGTGAAGCATACATCTAGCAAAACAAAGAGGGGAAAAGAAGAAATGACAAGGAAAACAGAGTTTCAATATCTAAAGGAAAAATTGAGGTTGGAAAACCAGGAAATTGTTGTCATGAGAAAAAGGGCCAGAAAGCATAGTGTTGAGAAAGCACAGTTTAAAAGGATGAAGGCACTGTGGGAAGGAAAAAATGATTCTATTTTTGCAACTCCAAGTAGTGTAGAGCAGTTTTTCAAGTGGACAATTCCAGTAATAAAGGAAGCCATGTTTGTCAGAATAATAAACACTCACTTGAGAGCTACTAACATAAGACTTAAAGATCAAGTGGAGGACTTGGAGCAGCAACTGAAGTTGATTCAGGATGAGTTAAAGAGCAGAGGCATTAAAATAACAGTCATTGAAGAGCCAAGAGCTAAATCAAGAGCAAATTAAGAAGGAACCTCAAGTAAGCTATAATGACTGTGTTTTTACAGTTAATATGGTTTTTGAAGGTTGCGGACAGGTGTATTTCAAGTTTCTGGCATGACTACAGTTTTTGTTTTTGATTTTTTTTGAGAAAACTGCACACTCAGCAGTTTCATAGCCCAAACAGTGTAAAAAAGCAGAAAAGTGCTACGAAACTTCTGTAGCAACTTTTCTACTCATTTTAATCATTTTTTAAAAGGTTGAAAAGTGAGTTAAGGATTAGAATTGATATGGGAGATGTATTAAAGGGTAAATTAAATTATGCAAGTGGAAAGAAATCAAAAATTTGAAGAATAAGCGTTAAAATGGAAATGATATAAAGGCTCTATGAAACTGATGTGTTTTTGTAGCGCAGTATATTACAACTTTTTTGAACAGCTTTGGATGCAGTTTTGGACAACTGGAGCCTAGGGAGGAGTTTTAGGATGTATTAAATCAACTTCAAATAGCTAAGGACCTCGAAATAAAGAGTATATCATGGTCAGAATGTTCCAAGAAAGCACAAGACTCTATGCCTAAAAACAGGGGATTGTTTCCTATTTTTGGCATGACTACAGTTTTCATTTTTGAAATTTTTTGACAAAATTGCACATTCAGCAGTTTCGTAGCGAAAAGCTGAAAAGCGCTACGAAACTGCTATAGCAGCTTTTCTACTCATTTTACTCGTTATTTAAAAGGTTGAAAAGTGATTTAAGGGCTGGAATTGATATGGGAGATGTATTAAAGGGTAAACGAAATTATGCAAGTGGAAAGAAGTCAAAAATTTGAAGAATAAGCATTAAAATGGAAAATATATAAAATCTCTGCGAAAATGATGTGTTTTTGTAGTGCAGTATATTACATCTTTTTTGAACAGCTTTGGAGATATTTTTGGACAACTTGAGCCTAGGGAGGAGCTTTGGGATGTATTAAATCAACTTCAAATAGCTAAGGACCCAAAAATAAAGAGTATATCATGGTCAAAATGTTCAAAGAAAGCACAAGACTCTATGCCTAAAAATAGGGGATTATTTCCTATTTTGATGGAGGTCAAAAATATGGTCATGAAGAGTTGAAGCCCATCATCCAAATTCGACCAATTGATGATACACTTGGCAATGATGTAAATTTAAATAGATAAGGTTGTTAGATATAGCATTAAGCAGTTTGAGTCCTTTTTGGAATAGGACAATTTAAGTCGATTAGGTGTCTTTTTGTAATAAATTCCATGTCTTATGGCTATGCAAGGTGTCAGGAGTAAGAAATTCGATGTATCTAGCCTAGAAGCAGATCATCTCATGTGGTAAGATGTCTATTAAAGGCCAAGAGGTCGAATTAGTAAAGGGTTGGACATTTTTGGCAAAACTATGCTTATTGTAATTGACTAGTTTTCAGCTAATACAGAAGATTTCTACTTAACCAACTTGAGATTCAGAAGGAGTTTTAGTGTGCTCTTATTTTATTTGCATCTCTTTATTATCCCATTGCAGTGGTGTTTATCTATATTACTCAGAATTCGTCTTTATATGCTCTAACTTCCTATATAAATGAACTGACTGTGTTTTTACAGTTTCATATGTGTTTATCTCTTGACTAAAACTCTAATATGCCTCAACTTCCATGTTAAGTAGATTCATTTTGACTCCATAAGCCTAATGTGTACATGCTGATGTGATTCTCAACCTATATCTATCATTTATTTGTTTATTACCCTACATAGAGTTAGCCATTGATATTTTTATCCAAATCATTAACCCTTGAGAGAGCCCTCTCAGGCTGAGGAGGCTAAGCCTCAGCCAAAATATTAGGTTTGAAATAGTTACATGAATTTACTGATTAAGAAGCCTATCAAATCCAATTTTTTGATAACAGATTCCATGATCTGTTCTTTGCCCTTTGTCATGTTTTTGTCCCCTACGTCATTTGCAGTAGGTGGTTTCAAAAACGTCTCAAGGGGGAGCTTGTCATGTTGAGCCTCAGAGGTCTGGGCCTGCACTATAGAGGTACTCCTAGCTTTGATGACTGGTTCAAGTTTGTTTTCATTTAGTTGATTTAAGTCTACGAAGTTGTTGCTAATCATAGGTCCTTTTTTATTCTTCTGAGGGTTAGTTCTTCTGTTGTGTCATTCTTTTCTTGCTACATTTGTGAATCCTTCTACCTCATGTTCACTGAATTCCTTTTCAGCTATAGCTTTCCTGTTTAGGGGATAGTATATTAAGAGATTCCCATGTTGGTGACACTTTCTGCATCTAAAACGAATGTGCTCATAATATACAGTTTGTGTGTATTCAAAATCTTCATGCATCAAACTTACCTCCCCTGGTAGCGGTTCACCTAGGTTCATGTAGAAGCAAATGTGAGCATAGGCTACGCAGCGGTTGATCTTGGTCTCCTCAGAAATCTTGACGAACTCTCCAAAGGCTTTGCTAATGTCTCTAAGGGTCAGCTCATCCCAATAGTCTTGGGTGAGAGAGTAGAGCTAGATCCAGACTGGTGCCCAAGTGAGATCTTATTTATCTGGGTTGAAACACTCAGTCCAGGGTCTGAGGTATAGACCTATAGTGCTGAAGAAATAGTGACCCCCGTCAATTATTTTATCTTTGTCTTCAGAACAGGTGAAGAGTATATTGAAGAAGCCTTTAGCACATATTTGTATGTCAATATGGCCTGTTAGTGTCCCGTGATTTAGCAGATTGGCAAACCAAATTCATAGGGTAACATCAGACCAATCTTTGGAGTCCTAGGACCTAGCCTTCCTGGACTTAGAGAGGGCTCTCTCTATTTTGTGCAAAGGATGTGAACTTGTTTTCTTTTAGGGTTTGATTTTAGGCTAGTTTTTAATTTTAGGGTTCATTTGTTTGTTTGGGTTGGGTATATTATCGATTAGAATAGATGGAATGAGATATTTTCAAGTCATTGGGCTATGGAGTCTACAAAAATTCATGGAAGGTTCAACAATGTATCGGGGAGCATCACAGAGCAAATCTAGCATGGTCAATGGATTTTCAAGGTTTGTGTGAAATGAAATGAACATCAATTCTATGAACAAAGTAGGGCAAAGGGAAATCAAGAATCCTTTTTCAAATACTTAAAACAAGAAGGGACTTCAAAACTATTTAACATAAAGAAGTAATCAATAGACATGGCACACCAATAACTCTTTGATTACACTTAAGCAAATAAGCATTTCAGACAAACAATCTAACGTAATATAGAAGGTGAGAACTCATTTAACTTCTAGTGATTTCACTTTCAAGGTTAGAAAACATTTTGTTGGGAAAAATACTGAGAGGGGGGGTGAATCAGTATTTAGAGCTTACTGAAAAAAAATTTAAATTTTTCTTTATAGAATTCCATACGCGGCTTTGATGAACCCAAATCACATATACACGCGCATATGCTGAAAGGAACTAGCGTATACTGATATAATTTTACCGATTAGGAAAAATTTCAAGAATAATATTTAACTCAGTTCATGCATCTGTTAGATAATTAGTAAATATGTGCAGTAATAGCAGTATAAATCATCCCACAAGTGCAACACACATGAACACCAATATTTATGGTGGAAACCCAATTCAGGAGAAAACTATCATTTTTTTCGTCACTGTCTTCAATATTTATTATATGGAAAACTGTTTACAATATTGTACTGATGCAGACTCATATCAGTACGCAGGCATCTACCTGCAGAAGGCTAAAACCTTCTCTCATTTTCCAGCTGCTACTGGAGGGGCGCTACAACCCCCTAATCTTGTTTACCAGCCACTACTAGAAGGGAGCTTTAACTCCCTGATCAAAATACCAGCTTTTACTGGCAAGAAGCTTCTACTTACATACTGAAGGCTTCAACCCTCAGAACCACTGCAGACCACGTTTCATCAATTTTCATACTGGATCAAATGGCATCAATAGAACTCTTCATAAACATCAAGAACCATAAGCTTTACCCAATATTTCAATCAAAACAATGAGACCACTGTAACCAGAACTTCAAAAATCACCCATTCTTCATAATAAATATGCAGATATAAACTCAACCCTAAAAATTCATCAACTTAAAATGCATACACTACTTCGCTTCACTAAACTCGCGTGTATATGTGCTTTCCTTCACACCAACCTATGTATAGCTCCATGAATACTATTTTTTCATAATGTAATTAGTCTGAGATCTATATCTGAGGCTTTCAGTCATATATCTTTAGAAATGTAGAACCCTTCATCAGTTAGTCACCATCAACCATTTTTATTCTCTCATTGATCAGATTTATACATAATCAACTTAGCAGCATATATAGTATTCAATCAACCTAGATCTACAAGAACACTTTATTGACAGACAGTAGACAAATAGCAGGAATAACAGGAAAAACTCTGCAATAAGCTTCAGAAAACCCTAATTTCCATACCATTTTCTGAAGAAAACCCACGTATATATGCACTTTTACTGAGACGAACTAGCGTATAGATCTGTAAATATAAACTTTTCATAATGAACCAGATCCATAGAACTTACCCAAATTTCTTCAATTGACTTCAAAAAACTTGTGCCATGTCATAGATCTAATCATCTCTTCAATGGATCACACAAGAGCATAGTAATTTTAGACCTAGAGATCCTAAACCATCATTGTATCCATGGGAGCATTATAGATTCAGATCTATCAATTAAAACAGAGTTCATCCCATGCAGATATACCTTAGAGAAAATTATTCAGCAGCAACCCTTACTCCTCTACCCTTTGCACTATGATCTTCTTCTCCTTATATAGATTTAGCCTTTACCAATACCATGAGTCAAAACCATACAAATGTTGATGGTATTCTTGGACGAAATAAAATAGACAATACAACGCTCAATATTGTGGGCTAAAACCATGGTAATGCCCCTTGGTATCATAATTTTAGAGCGTAAAAGGCATACGCTACTTGGAGCATTTGTATCCACATATATACACAAATTCTTTTCATAAAAACTGTGTATATACTAATTCTAAATGTATACGCTAGTTGCCTTCATAAAAGTAGCATATACATTGCCTCCATACCTGGGTTTCCTTTATCAAACCTGCGTATACATTGAGAAATATTTACTGTTTCATTTCTCTTGCACTTACTAGAATTCCTTTCTCTGTCACATCTGAACTGACTTGTAGAAACATCATTTTACATCTTTAACACATAGGTTTCTTATCAAAATGAAACTCATCAAGTAGGTTTCCATCAATAAAAACTTCATCAAGTAGGTTGCCATCAAGGACAACATATTGCAACATATTGCCAACACATTTAAGATAAACAAATAGCTTTAATCAAAGAAGAGGGAACTCCTAAACATCTTTAATCATAGCCATAAAGATATTTGAAACAACTCTTCAAGCATGGACAAAGGGTATGATCGAAACATAGCCTCTTTGGCAAACCTAATCAGTGGTACTTCAAGAGAGACCTCAAGAACAGTGTTTTAGTGATATCAAACAAGAAGGGATAACCATAAATCGTCTATGATACCTACTTATTAAACCATTCATAAGATAAACAAGCTTGGGTGGGTCTAGAGAGCAACTAATAATTCTCTAAACTGACCTAGCAGAGGAAAACATTGAAGCAGTGAAGGATAAACAGAGGTAAGGTGCCTCTAAACAACATTTCTTAGTCTAAATATTTTTTCCTACTACAATATAGAAGGATGAAAAACAATGATACACAAGAAAAAAATAACTAAATATAAGCACATCACCATTAACCAAGATCAAGGATCCTACAAGCAAGCCTTCTCCATCAATAAGCAAAACAAGCCATTCACAAGCTCCACAACACCAATTTATCTTCAAGCTCCAAAGACTATGTATTACTCACAAGAGTAAAAAAAACAACCCTAAAACATGAATCCTCAATTCTCTATTTAACAATAAAGGAGGATAAAACCTAATAGAGTCTCTAGAAGCCCACTGGCTAATCAAAAATGTCACTTTTTTCCTTGAGACCTTGCAAGGCCCAAGGCACAAAATATATTTCTAGGCATTTTTTGGGCCAAGGGGGTAGCACCCATGGTGATATGCTTGAGACCATGGGTGCTACCCCCTTGGACCTCCAAATCAGCAAAAAACCAAAATTTTTCAAAATTCTCTCAAATTTGGTGGAAGTGTGCCTCATGGGTTTTGCAAGACCTATAGAGAAGCTTGGTGTCAAGATTCCAAGGTTAGCTTGGCCTATTTCTTCTTTTAGTGCTTGGATCTTGGTTTTGGCCTTATTGAGTTTAGCCCTTGCAACTTGGTTTCTCGAGGCATAATGCTTGGTAATCTTCCTTTGGATATCAAGATCTTGATTTTCTTTCTTAAATTTAGCCTCCAAGTGTATGTTGGCTCTTTCCAACCAAGGCTCCTGATCATGTGCTATCTCCATGGCCAACAACTCATCTAGAGGTAGCTGCTCTAGTAAGGCTAATTCTTGTTCTCTTTGTTTTGCTAATGTCTTGTTCAACCCCATGGTTCTAGGTATCCTCCTAGACCGCCCTTCTTCATCCTCACTTTCTTCATAAGTGCCCATGAACTATTCCAATTTTAACTGTGTCCTTTGTGCTTCTTTCTGGGCCCTGATTTCCCTAGCCTCATAAATGGAAATTTATGCTCCTAGCTGCATCTTCTCCATCTCAGGGACATCATTCACACTCTTGGCCCTAGCCAAATGTGCTTGGAGGTATTCAATTTGGGCATTTTTGTTTTGGATGAGCAAGTTTGAGATCCTTGCTTCATTCTCCTCATCACTGTCCACCTGAATGATTTCAAATTCCCTCTCAATATCATGATCTTCTTCTTCTTCCTTTACCTTTTGTTTACCTTTTTCAATCTTGTGAGCTGAGGTGGATGGCATGGTCCCTTTCCTTTTTGAGGTAGCAACACAAGCCTCTATCCTCTTTGATATGCCAATGAAAAAGGTGTAATTATGGTCATTTTAGTGTCTTGATCAGGGCTACTTTCAATTGTCTCCACGTTAACATTACTATTGTGATCTTCACCACTGTCATCAACCTCTTCATTGCTTTTTTGGTTCATAGTATCAATGTTTTCATAATTATTAGGGCTATTAGAGATCATGGTTTCTAATTAATCACTGTCCTTTGTGTTTGCAACATTATCATGGTCTTTATAATTTTTCTGTGTTGTCATTGTTAGAGGTGTCTTTATCAGTTTCTTCAGTACTGTTTGCTTCTTGACTGTTCTGTGCATTTTCATCTTCATTGTCCTAAACCTATTCACTGTCCTCTCCTTCATTGCTGACCTCTAAACTGTCTTCCTTTTCATCATTTTCCTCTTCCTCATCTACCTATGTACTGTCCTCTTCATCACCAACTTTTTCACCACCTTCTTCTTGATCATTTTCTGTCTTTGTGTCTTCATCATTATTGTTTTCTTCTTCCTCATATTTACCTACCTCTTCATCATCTGTCTCTTTGTCACTTTTTTTCTCGCTACAATTTTCTTCATTATCTGCCTCTGTTTCTTCTTCACCATCCTCCTCTTGATCTGATGCTTTAGGAGAAGGTGAGGGAGGGAGGTTTTCTTGATGAGAGGATTCGTGTGTAGATGAGTCATGGTCAGTGGGGGGTGATGGAGGAGTGGAGGGAGGTGGATGAGATGATGAGGGTAAATTTGGTTGATGATGAGGCTGTGGGTTTGTGAAAACTTCATGGACGATGAACACCTCCCATGGAATACCTTTTTTCTCTAATTGATGCAACACAGTCACCTTGATAAGAGAATGGTGAAAAAGACTTTGCATTTGTTGCAAAGGAGGACTATTTTGCACAATGTAAGGCAACTTATCAATACTTCTATAAAGATATTAAGGAAAATGTAACAGCTTGGCCCTAGTGAAGTGCATGAGCAGTCATAAATGGTAGGAATAAAGCCTAGGAAACCTACCCTCATAGGTGAAATATTTCATAATGACTCTCATAAAGGGCGCATATCTCTCTAGTAGATGTGAAAATGGTAAAATGGATTTGCAGTCAACTTGGTATCTAGGTTTCAAGAAAGGTTGATAATGGCTCAAGTCCAAATTTTCCTGTTTGAACCAATTTTCTCCCATACTAGGTATCCCGGTGGCCACAGAAATGGTATTGTTGGATAGATCAAAGTTCACTCCTACTAAGTTTATTTGATGGTAATGGAGGTTAAGGATAAAATGCCTAGTCAACTTAGGATGACTTTGGACCTATTTTTACCTTTCACAGAAGTCAAAAAAACCCACCTCTTTGAAATATGCAATTGTTAAAGGAGAGGCCATCAATTCCTTGGTATTTAGTGGCTAAAATATGTTTACCCTTCCACCCTTTTTCTGTTGTCTTCTAGTTCGTTTGCATCCCTCACGATTGCCACTATTAGTTTCCCTTTACATTTTTATTTTTTACCCTTGCCTTGAAGGTCAAAACCCTAATTTTTCTTTTTGAAACTGATGGATAAATCTAGGGTTTATTCCTCTAATTAAATAACAAGAAATTTGGAAATGAAATGGTGTTGTTTGTACTTACCCCTCAAAGGTGCTAGGAAAATCTTAGAAGTAACTTTTGAGGATTTTTTGAGCAAATTTCAGCTTGAGCTATTGTATAAACCCTCCTAGCTAAATGTGCAGTGCAAGAAAATAGTGTCGGGTCAGTTGGGCAAGGTTGTCGGGCCTGTCAGGCCGCTGTTGAATGATCAGTGCAGGCGAGTAGCACCGAGCCAATCGGGGGGCTACACAGGACCGTCGGGCCGCTGCCTGCAGAGTTAAACGCTTCCACACCTATCAGGCCTCTTCTGAATATGCTCAATGCGTAGCACCCTAGCCTATCAGGCCTCTCCTGAATGTTCTCAGTGCGTAGCATCCGGGCTTGTCGAGCCTCTTCTGAACGTGTTCAGTGCATAGCACCCGAGCGAGGTTGCACACTGGTTCTAGGTGTGGGCTGCTGGGTTTACACGATGGTAAATGTGCAACACTGAGTCACATGCGCAGTGCTTAGTGCACTTCACACGGTAGAGAAGCTCCAAGAGCGTAGCAGGGGTTTCCAGGCACACAGCATAGGGAAAATTTTGCCCAAAGTTTTCTAGAACTTCAAAAATCTCTCTTCAAGGCTTTTTTCTCTTTTCAAATACAAAAATATATGAAGAGAGCAGAGAGGTCCTTTATACATTTTAGGGAAAATAAATTAAACTTGAAAACTCACTTTTGCTAATGTTTTGAGTTTTTTGGTCACTTTATCACTTTGACTGATATCTTTTTGACCTTTTATTGTAGGTGACTTGAAAATTTTTCAAAGTATCTCTTCTTCCTTTGGTGGTAGCTTGCTAGAGAAATGAAAAATATCCTTTTTAACCTTGAGGGCCTTGGCACCGTCAAACCTATTTTTGCTTGCACTGAGAAACTAAAAACATGTTTTTATCCTTTCTTTGACATTTCTGAGTGTGAGTGACATGAAAACATGTTTTATTTCCTCCTTACTGATTTGGGAAGTGAGGCATAATAAACCTATCTCTAACAAGTGCTTTTTCTTCATAACCATGTATGACATTTCCCTTTAGCCACTTCTGATTTGCAGGTGCCATGTCATATTGATCTTGTCCCTTCTAACATTCTTGGATTTTAACAACTTTAGAAAAATAATAGTAACCTCTTGATTAGCTTGATTTATCATCTTGAAACTCATCCCTAGGCTTTTATTCCTTTGACATTTAGAGGGAAATTGACTACTCTTGAAAACTTGTCCTCCTTCACTGATACTCTTTGCATTCTTTCCCTTTGAGGCAGTGAGATATTTTACCTTGACAAACCCTAGGAGTCACCTTAAACATTCCCTACAAGCCTTTTGTGCACTGCAATGGATCCTTGTTGGGCATACTATTGGTCAAATCAAGTTTAGGAATCCTAATTTTCTTACACATAGGTTGATTCCTCCTTATTTTCTATGGATGTCCTTTAATGAGGAGCAGGCCTCTTACCTTATCAATTTTTTCTTCTGATAATCATATTGTCACTCCTGCAGAAATGTCAAAATGAATAGTTATCCTTTGTAGAACTTTAAACTTGATAAGGAGGTCTTCCTTGTAGACATTTTTGATCTATCTTAAACAAACAAGTGTTGAATTTATCTTATAGTTGATTCAGCTTCTAGCTCATGAAAAACAGTGATTTAGAACACCCAAAATAACCCTACAACCTATGAAACCCTAGTGACCTAGTGGGAGGCTCTTTTGACCTGTCCTTTACTAAAATTAGGCTTGGGATCTCAACAGTGTAAAAATAGAGCTTTTTGATCAATGGATTATTTGAATATATAGAAATGGATGTACTTGATTGATCTAAAGAGCTCATAGAGGTATTTTTGAGACCATCAATGCTTAAGATATCTACTGAACATGGGAAAGAGTAGGTTGGTTAGTGATCCTAGATGGAAAGTGAAGGGGTGAGGCAAGGTAAAATAGAGTACTAAGGTCATGCGTGAAAAAATAGGATAAAGATGAATGGCATGAGCCCATGAGGGGTCCTATAGGAGTGGTAAGCTGACCATGACATGACAGAATAGTGAAACAGTGAAAAATTTATCCTAAGGATAATGAAGGCAGTGAGATTTCTAAAAATCACAACATTCATGAATCTTGTTTTTCTAAATCTAGGACTGACATTTAGTCATCTTCAGATAGTAAAAATTACTGATGACTAACAGTGGCTTCACTTGGGGAGGGAAGCTCCTTTTAGGAGGTGTCTAGAACTTCATATATCAAATTTCTATGTTTACGAGGACCAGTGCCTCATCCATTAGGAAGATTTTTCTTTTTTTATTTGTTGATGTTTCTCTTTGAAGTTATGATCTCAAGAATCTGAAAAATATGATTACTTCAACCTCATCTCTACTTACCCGACCTATTTTTTCTAAGATTTTTTCTTCTTTGGGTGCACTTGGACTGGCAAACCCTTGACATTATTTTCTTTTGAAAGAAAAAAAACTATCTACTTGTACCCTTATTGCTTCCAAGAGTTCAGATTATGGTAGTTTACTCTTTTTATTCTCTACCTAGACTATTTGACTGTCAAGATTAAGTTGTATGACAGACTTCATTCTCTAAGCTATTGACATGAAATTGAAAACATGATTTGAACTAGGATTAAGCAATCTGATTCAACATGGGTTGTGGCATTGGGACAACCTACACACAGACATTATTTTTGTACAAATAAAACTAAAAAGTATGAGGGTTGTGTTTCTTCATTTGTTAATCATCCCTATATTTCTCCTTGGTTCAGATTTGAGCATTGAGAACCAGCATCTTTTTCTCCTAATCTATTTCTACTGACAAATCAAGTTTTTATGTGTTTTGACAAGTTCTCTTTCATTAACCTATCAGAAATAAATTGAAAACATGTTAAACCATGATTAGGCTAGATGATTGAACAAGACTCCTTTTGAACAAGTAGTGGAATTTAGACTTGCTCACTTTCAACAATACTCCTTTTTAGGTATGGGGTTGTACCTCTTCTTTAAATCTTCCCTCTTTTTCCATCTCTGTTTTTGAAATATTTTTTTTTTACTCACTTTTTCTAATGCAATGTTATGTATAATGGATGAAAACTTCAAACTAGGACTCTCGAAAAAAATAGTGCTTGAGCATCCTACCATTGACAAGATCTCCAAATAACTCTTCTCCATTCATCTCTGGTAAACATAAAACCTTGTTACCTCCATTTGAGTGCACGGTGTAAGGATTTTTCCAAAAAAATTCTAACAAACCATGTTCTCCTTTGTATTTTGTCTTTGAGTCTTATTTCCAAACCTTGCTTCTATCAAAGATCCTTCTTATATGGAAAAGGTATTCCTCATTAGTTTCAAAACAGAAAATGATTTCATCAATGTATAACATATTGAAGTAACTTAAAATAGGCACCATGGCTCTTTGGAAGGTAGCTTCTGCACTCTTTAACTCAGAATGCATTTGATCAAACATGTAGGTGCCCCAAGGTGCTTTGAAATTGGCTTTATGTTGATCAGTTGGAAGTATTATCACATGATTGAAATCTAAAACACTACCAAGCAATGACATCTTGGTAGAATCTCCTACCCTTTGTAAAGTATGATTTATCTTGGGAAAAGGGTATTTTTTTTTAGGGAGGATTTGTCTAGGTATCTAAAGTCTACACATGGCCTATATCTCTTTTCTTTCTTTGTTAGTGACACAATTTTCTCAAAAGGTCTTTGGTCTCTCTTGAAAGGAAACCTTTTTTGAATATTATTTGTGTCACAAGGCTTTAGACTTCCATTACTATATACAAAAGCATCATGAAAATCTTTGCACTGTCTTATGTATTTATGTTTTGTGTAAGGTGACAAAGTTTTGGATAACTTAATAATTTTTGGATTTTCTAGGTTGCCTACATTATACTCCTCTATATCAATCTCGGTAGATACTTCTTTAGGCCCCTTAACAACATTTTTGGAATTCAACAACTCTTCTGAAGTGACAAAACCTTTTGGTGATGAGTTATCTTTCTATGGTAAGACCTTAAGGTTCTTTTGATCTAGGCTCCTAAAAGGTTGTGCTATATGAAAATTTTCCAGCATTTTTATATCGATAGAAGGGAATGGTTCTATTTTTTATGTTTTTCCTTCATTTAAGAAACCTCATTCAGATTCTAAAATTAGTTTTAGTTTTTCAATTTTATCTTCTGTTTGTAAAAGATTAGGTTTATCTTTGCCATCATATTGTTGTTTCGGGCTGCTAGAGATTTGGCTGTTGAGTTCTTCAGGCATTTTCTAGTTTTATTGTTGTGGTATGTATATATTTGTCTCAATTTCACTTACCTACTCCTCAATGTCCTCTTCATTACATAAAATGAATGAATCTAGATCTGAATGGATGGAATAAAGAGGTGTGTTGTTTGGCCTTTATTGGCTGCTAACCATATACTTCATGTGTGATTCTCGGTATAATGTCCTTGTTTGGTTAAAAATAGGGATGGTAGCATATGACATGTTTAGTTGAAGGTTCCCCTGAAGTTTAGCTCCCCAAGATATAAATAAAAGCATGCCATACCTAGGGGGAATGTCAGCCACTACTATGTCCATGACCAGACCCTTAATAGGAATTTGTGCCATATTGACACATATATCCTTTATTAGACCAAAACACTTGACGCTACTTGAATCAAAGGAATGCAGGTATTTATAAGGTTTGGTTATTTCTAGGCCTAATCTATCCATCACCACTTTTGGCATGAGGTTGTGAGAGGCGCCAGAATGCAGCATGGCATTATGTAAGATTTTTTCATGTATGTGTAGGCTAACATAAAAAAAGGGAATAGCTCCTTCTTGGTATTTTCCCCCTACTTCAGGTCCAAACAACAGCTTTGGTTTTTCATCAGTCAAGTGTAGAGTGTCGGTATCATTTCCTATGTTCAAAAGTTTCAAAACTTGGGACCTATACATGTCTTGGGTAATCAGTTCAGTGAGAGGTAAGGTTACCTTGATTTTAGCAATCTCTCCTTCAAAATTGAAAGGTACTATTTTTAGGCATATTTACATCATTTTTATCAACCATAATTTTTTCTACAAGTTTAATTTTCTGATTATGTTTTGGGACTTTCGACAAAAGAGTTTTCTCGGGGCCACTAGTAGGTGCACTAAGGTAGCTTGGATCACCACTTTGTTGGCTATTTTGTCTTTGTTTGGATTAGATTTCTTAGCCATGTTGTTGGCACTGTCTTCTGTCCTCTTAGGAGTATTTTCAGGGTTTTTCCTAACTGAAGTGTCTATCTAGTTTCTCTTGGAGGTTTCTTGGTTCTTTTTTCTCCTAAGTTCATATTTCCTATGGACCTCCATTATGGAATTTTCAAATCCTAATTGGTATTCTTCAGAATCCTCATAGTTTGTTTCAATTTTATCTGAGGAAAATAAACCTTGTTCTTCTTCAGTGAGAAAAACCTCACCCTCATTATCAAAACCTATCAAGTTTACATGGTTTTCTTCCAGATGTTCAGTATCTCTTTCCCCTTCATCTACATAGTTATCCTGGAAAGGGGGCCTAATTTATTGGTCATTTTCCCTTTGTCTGATTTGGGGTGGGTCTCTTTTGAAGTTATGATTCCTATTTTTTTTGGTGGATTTTGTTTATTTTCCCTAGGAGATGCTCTTTCATTTAGGCTTATCCTCTTCATCATTCTCTCCATTGTTCTAACTAAGCTGTCAATCTTGGAATCAGATGAGGAGGTTGAGGGCATAGTTTCATCTTTGTAGGTAACTCTCTTTTCTGATCTCATCCTAGCCCTCTTTTCAATCAGGTTGGCCTCTGCAATCACAACTCCCTTTTGCATGTCTTCTAAAGTTTGGGGATCCCTCTCTCTTAGTTGTTAGGTCATGTCTAGATCAAATCCTTTGGGAAATTTCATTAATGATAGGCCTTATGGGGGTTTCATGTGAGGTGGGAGGGCATTTTACACACTATTGAACCTAGCGCAATAGTATTATATGATTTCCTTGATATTTCTCTTAAGGTTGTTATATTCTGAGAGGACTTGGAGAGGGATTTTCTTAATCTCCCATTTTTTTATGAATGTTTGTTAAAGGAAAGGGAGATCATGTGTGGTGTTAGGAGTCAAGCTTTCGAACCATTTTTTGGCTTCTCCTCCTAAGCTTTGGGAAAAGATTATCATTTTTATGGTCTCCTCTTCTAATTCCATGTTGTCAAAGGCATATTTCATTTTATCTACATGTTATTGGGAAATGGTAGATTTAGCTCCGGTGAAGTGGGCAATTCTAGATTGGTAATCATTTGGAAAAGGTATCAAAGGTTGTGGTAACACTAGGGTGGCATACCATGCTACCATGATGGGAAATAATGGAATCCAAGGGAGATTTACAAGAGGGTTTGTGAGATGGGATGGAGTGGTTTGCACAGTGGTGGTATGAATGGGTGTGGTGGAAGTACTTGGACCAACAAAATAATTCTCAGTAGACTTGGCATGAAAAGAGCTAAAGTGATGGAGAAGCTGAAAATCAGGAGGAGTGAAAGGAGAGGCTTCTCTACTAGGACTCTGCTGCAAATCTATGGGCTCAAGGTCATTCTGGTCAATCATACTTTGTAACTTGGTTCTAAAATTTTTTCTTGTATGGCGCAAGTCAAACTGGGGATCTTGCAAGGCTGTAAGATGTTCAGGGACAAAAAATTCTCTATGAATGGTCCTAACAGTAGTTGAATCTTTAGTTTTAGAAGTTTGCCACAAAATCCTTTCTGGATCATCAACTATAGTAGGAGGGTTTGGGTTCAGATGAGATCTGGTATTGATCCTTTGTGAAGCCAGATTTCAAACTCAAATGTAGAAAGGCTGAAATTTTAAGACTATTTTCGGAAGGTTGACCTCTCTTAGTGTTTGCTAAACTCACGTAGTGTGTGACTAGGCTTCTAAGCTGCTCAAGGCTGATTTGACACAATCCTATGGAAGTCTACGAGATCTAGTAAAGTTAGTAGGCCTACTGGAGGCTAGTGGAGTCGCCAGATGGATATTTTTAGTTTGTTTTGAGGATATGTGTTTATGGTCCACCACCTATAACTAACAAAAAACTAATATAGGGATGTTTTTGGGCTTTTCTGAGTTCCTTTATGTATCCCTAAGGTTTCTATGAGTGTCCTCCAGTTGAGTCATCATTTTTCTACGATCATGAGACAATTAGATTCTATTATTGGCTAACACTTAAGTTTTCTAAGTTTGACTGAGACTTGAGAGTTCCTAAGGGATACCTATGATGTTTTTGACTCAAAGTCCCACCGTGATCACCATTATGTTAGTGTCCCGTGATTTAGAAGATTGGAAAACCAAATGCACAGGGTAACATTAGACCAGTCTTTGGAGTCCTAGGACCTAGCCTTCCTGGACTCAGAGAGGGTTCTCTCTATTTTGTGCAAAGGATGTGAAATTGTTGGATTTTAAGGTTTGATTTTAGGCTAGTTGTTAAGTTTAGGGTTCATTTGTTTGTTTGGGTTGGGTAGATGATCAAGTAGAATAAATGCAATGAGAAATTTTCAATTCATTGGGTTATGGAGTCTACAAAAATTCATGGAAGGTTCAACAATGGATTGGGGAGCATCACAGGGAAAATCTAGCATGGTCAATGGATTTTCAATGTTTGTGTGAAATGAAATGAACATCAAGTTTGTGAACAAAGTAGGGAAAAGGGAAATCAAGAATCATTTTTCAAATAATTAAAAAAAGAAGGGACTTCAACACTATTTAGCATAAAGAATTAATCAATATACAAGGCACACCAATAACTCTTTTATTCCACTTAAGCAAATAAGCATCTCAGACAAAAAATATAACGAAATATAGAAGGCAAGAAACTCATTTAACTTCTAATGATTTCACTTTCAAGGTTAGAAAACATTTAAGATAAACAAATAGCTTTAATAAAAGATGACAGAACTCCTAAACATCTTTAATCATAGCCATAAAGATCTTTGAAAAAAAAATTCAAGCATGGACAAAGGGTATGATCGAAACATAGCCTCTTTGGCAGACCTAATCAGTGGTACTTCAAAGAGAGACCTCAAGAACAATGTTTTAGTGATATCAAGAAAGCATGGCTAACCATAAATCATCTATGATATCTACTGTATTAAACCATTCATAAGATAAACAAGCTTGGGTGTGTCTAGAGAGCAATTAAGAATTCTCTAAACTGACCTAGCAAAGGAAAACATTGAAGCAGTGAAGGATAAATAGAGCTAAGTTGCCTCTAAACAACATTTCTTAGTCTAAATATTGTGTCCTACTGAAATATAAAAGGATGAAACTAAATGATACATAAGAAAACAATAACTATATAGAAGCTCATCTCCATTAACCAAGCTCAGGGATCTTGCAAGCAAGGCTTCTCCATCAATAAGAAAAACAAGCCATTCACAAGCTCCACAAGACCAATTTCTCTTCAAGCTCCAAAGACTATGTATTACTCACAATAGTCATAACAAAAACCATAAAACATGAATCCTAAATGCTATATATAACAAGCAAGGAGGAGAAAACCTAGTAAAGTCTCTAGAAGCCCATTGGCTAATGAGAAATGTCACTTTTGTCCTTGAGACCTTGCAAGGCCCAAGGCACAAAATATCTTTTTGGGAATTTTTAGCAAAGAAATTGATATTTGGGCTCTTCCAAGCCTCCAAAAACTTGCTAAGCATACATTTTTGACTTTTCCTCTGTAAGGGTGTAGCATTGAGTTTTAGGATGAATTTCCATTCCAAGGGTGTAGCAGAGGGGCAAGAAAACTAGGTCAACTTGCAGCAAGGTTTTGAAGGCCTTCCCGATGTTGGAATAGGCTCTGTGATGGCTCGTTGGAATAATTTCTAGAAATACCCTTGGTTTTCTGATTGGACCCCTATAACTTGTTCAAAAATAAAAAAAATTCCAAGGCTGGTAAAGGCGTAGCACATGTCCTGAAAACTAGGTAGAAAGGTGAAAATTAGGCTGTTTTTTACCCTTTTGGAGGACCAAAACTACTCCAATTGACCTAAAAATTTGTGAGCGTGATATAATTAAGCTAAGGAATCCAAAAATGTAAGCCTTTCCTCCTGAGTATGCTCTGAGAAAAATCATATCACCATGGGTGCTACCCCCTTGGCCCTTCAAATCATCAAAAAACCAAAATTTGTCAAAATTCTCCCAAATTGGGTGGAGTTGTGCCTCATGGGTTTTGTGAGACCTGTAGAGAATCTTGTGCCAATATTCCAAGGTTAGCTTTTCCTTTTGCCTCTTTTAGTGCTTGGATATTGGTTTGGGCCTTCTTGAGTTTATCCCTTGCAACTTGGTTTCTCCGGGCATAATGCTTGGTCATCTTCCTCTGGAGATCAAGATCTTGATTTGCTTTCTTCAATTTTTCCTCCAAATGTATGTTGGCTCTTTCCAACCTATGCCCTTTGAGTTTTTTCTGGGCGCTAATTTCCCTAGCCTCATAAATGGAAATTTGTGCTCCTAGCTGCCTGTTCTCCATCTCAAGGGCATCATTCACACTCGTGGCCCTAACCAAATGTGCTTGGAGGTCCTAAATTTGGCAATTTTTGTTTTGGATGTGCAATTTTTAGATCCTTACTTCATTCTCCTCATCACTTCCCACATGAATGATTTCAAACTCCCTCTCAAACTCATGATCTTCTTCTTCTTTCTTTACCTTTTGGTTACCTTTGTCAATCTTATGAGCTGAGGTGGATGTCATGGTCCCTCACATTTTTGTGGAAGCAAACACAAGCCTTTGTCCTTTTTGATATGCCAATGGAAAAGGTGTAATTGTGGTCATTTCAGTGTCTTGATCAGGGCTGCTTTCAATTGTCTCCATGTTAACATTATTTTTGTTATCTTCACCATTGTCATCAACCTCTTCACCGATTTTTTGGTTAATAGTATCACTATTGTCATAATTATTAGGGCTATCAGTGATCATGGTTTCTTCTTCATCACTATCCTTTGTGTTTGAAACATTATATTGGCCTTTATCATTTTTTGTGTTGTCACTGTTAGAGGTGTCTTTATTAGTTTCTTCATTACTATTTTCTTCTTTATTATTTTGTGCATTTTCATCTTCATTTTCCTCAACCTCTTCATTGTCCTCTCCTTCATTTTTGACCTCTAAATTGTCTTCCTTTTCATCATTTTCCTCTTTCTCATCTGCCTCTGTACCATCCCCTTCATCACTGGCTTGTTCACTGCATTCTTCTTGATCAATTTTTGTCTCTGTATCTTCATCATTATCATTTTCTTCTTCCTCATCTTCACTTTCCTCTTCATCATCTGTCTCTTTGTCACTATTTTTGTCACTGCAATTTTCATCATTATCTACCACTAGCTCTTCTTCATCATCCTCCTATTGATATGATTCTTTAGGAGAAGGTTAGGGAGGGAGGTTTTCTTGAGGAGAGGATTCATGTGTACATGAGGAGTCATGGTCAGTGGGGGTTGGTGGAGTGGAGGGAGGTGGATGAGATGATGAGGGTAAATTTGGCTGATGATGAG
Organism: Pinus albicaulis; assembly: GCA_034641835.2. Taxonomy (NCBI): domain Eukaryota; kingdom Viridiplantae; phylum Streptophyta; class Pinopsida; order Pinales; family Pinaceae; genus Pinus; species Pinus albicaulis. Next base: position 1,108,519,743 of record CM076572.1, on the reverse strand, counting down.
GCTCTGGGTTTGTGAAAACTTCATGGGTGATTAACACTTCCCATGGAATACCTTGTTGCTCTAATTGATGCAACACAATCATCTTGAAAAGAGAATGGTGAAAAATCCTTTGCATTTGTTGTGAAGGAAGTCTCTTTTGCACAATGTAAGACATCTTATTAATACTTCTATAAAGATAATAAGGCAAATGTAATAACTTGGCCCAAGTGAAGTGCATGAGCTGTCTTATATGGTAGGAATAAATCCTAGAAAACCTACCCTCACAGGTGAAATATTTCATAATGACTCTCATCAAGGGCACATATCCCTCTAGTAGATGTGAAAATGGAAAAATGGATTTGCAGTCAGCTTGGTATCTAGGTTTCAAGTAAGGTTGATAATGGCTCAAGTCCAATTTTTCTTGTTTGAACCACTTTTCTCCCATACTAGGTATCCCGGTGGCCATAGAAATTAGTATTGGTGGATAGCTCAAAGTTCACTCATGTTAAGTTTACTTGATGGTCATGGAGGTTAAGGATAAAATTCCTGGTCAACTCAGGATGACATTGGACCTGTTGTAACCTTTCACAGAAGTCAAAACAACCCACCTCTTCGAAATATGAAACTATCACAGGAGAGGCCATCAATTCCTTGGTATTCAGTGGCTCAAATCCATTTACCATTCTACCCTTTTTCTGTTGTCTTCTATGCCCTTGGCCTCCCTCACCACGGCCACTATTAGTTTCCCTTGACATTTTTCTTTTTTAATCTTGCCTTGAAGGTCAAAACCCTAATTTTTCTTTGTGAAACTAATGGGGAAATCTAGTGTTTATTCCTCTAATTAAATGAAAAGAAATTTGGAAATGAAATGGTGTTATTTGTACTTGTCCCTCAAAGGTGCTAGGAAACCCTTAGAAGTGAATTTTGAGGATTTTTTGAGAAAACTTGGGCTTGAGATGCTATATAAACCCTCCTAATTTAACGCGCATAGCGCCAGGTCAGTCAGGCAAGGTTGTCGGGTTTGTCAGGCTACTGTTGAATGCGCAGCGCAGGCACGTAGCACCGGGCTAGTCGGGTGGCTGCACGGGCCTATCGGGCTGTTGCGTGCAAATTCAAACGATGCTGCACTTGTCAAGCCTCTTCCAAGCATGCTCATCATGTAGCACCCAGGCCTATCGTGCCTCTTCCGAACGTGCTCAGTGCATAGCGCCCGGGCCTATCGAGCCTCTTCTAAATGTGCTTAGTCTCTAGCACCTGGGCGAGGTTGCACGCTGGTTCTGGGTGTGGGCTACCAGGTATGTAAGGTGGTAAACGCACAGCAATGGGTCATAGGAATGCTATGCTTAGTGCATTTCACATGGTAGAGAAGCTCCAGGAGCATAAGAGGGGTTTTAGGCATGCAGCACAGGGAAACTTTTGCCTGAAGTTTTCCAGAACTTCAAAAATTACTCTTGAAGACTTTTCGCTCTTTTCAAATGCAAAATAAGATATGGAAAGAGTATAGAGGTCCTTTATAATTTTTAGGGAAAATAAATTAAACTTGAAAACCCACTTTTGCTAATGTTTTGAGTCTTTTGGTCACTTTATCAGTTTGACTAATATCTTTTTGACCTTATATTGCAGGTGACTTGAAAATTTTTCAAAGTAGCTCTGCTTCCTTTGGTGGTAGCTTGTTGGAGAAATGAAAAAAATCCTTTTTAACCTTGAGGGCCTTGGCACTTTCAAACCTCTTTTTTCTTGCACTGAGAAATTGAAAACATGTTTTTATTCTTTTTTTGACATTCCTAAGTGTGAGTGACATGAAAACATGTTTTATTTCCTCCTTACTGATTTGGGAAGTGAGGCATAATAAACCTATCTCTAACAAGTGCTTTTTCTTCATAACCATGTATGCCATTTCCCTTTAGCCACTTCTGATTTACAGTTTCCATGTCATATTGATCTTGTCCCTTTTGACATTCTTCGATTTTGACAACTTTAGACACATTACAGTAACCTCTTGATTAGCTTGATTCTCATCTTGAAACTCAGCCCTAGGCTCTTATTCTTTTGACCTTTAGAGGGAAATTGACTGCTCTTGAAAACTTGACCTCCCTCACTGATACTCTTTGCATTCTTTCCCTTTGAGGCAGTGAGATATTTTACCTTGAAAAACCCTAGGAGTCACCTTCAACAGTCCCTGCAAACCTTCTATGTGTTGCATTGGATCCTTGTTGGGCATACTGTTCGTCAAATCAGGTTTAGGAATCCTGATTTTATTGAACATAGGTTGCTTCCTCCTTATTTTTTGTGGATGTCCTTTAATAAGGAGCAGGCCTCTTACCTTACCAATTTTTTCTGTTGATAATCATATTGTCACTCCTGCAGAAATGTCAAAATGAATAGTTATCCTTTACAGAACTTTAAACTTGATAAGGAGGTCTTCCTTGTAGACCTTTCTGATCTATCTTGGACAAATAGGTGTTGAATTTCTCTCATAGTTGATTCAGCTTCTAGCACATGAAAAACAATGATTTAGAACACCCAAAATAACCCTACAACCTATGAAACCCTAGTGACCTAGTGGGAGGCTCTTTTGACTTGTCCTTTACTGAAATTAGGCTTGGGATCTCAATAGTGCAAAAACAGAGCTTTTTTATCAATGGGTGTATCTGAATATATAGAAATGGATGTACTTGATTAATCTAAAGAGCTCATAGAGGTATTTTCGAGACCATCAATGCTTAAGATATTTGTTGAACATGGGAAAGAGTAGGTTGGTTGGTGATCCTAGATGGAAAGTGAAGGGGTGAGGCAAGGTAAAATAGAGTACTGAGGTCATGGGTGAAAAAGTAGGATAAATATGAATGGCATGAGCCCATGAGGGGTCCTCTAGGAGTGGTAAGCTGACCATGACATGATAGAATAGTGAAACAATGAAAAATTTATCCTAAGGATAATGAAGGCAATGAGATTTATAAGACTCACAATATTCATGAATCTTGTTTTTAGAAATCTAGGACTAACATTTAGTCATCTTCAGATAGTAAAATTTATTGATGACTAACATGTTCTTTGGGTTTCGATTTTGAGGCTATCGATCCTCTCAGTGCTTTTTCCATGGGCCAGAAGCCCATGAACTTTCCTATTAATGCATGGTCTTTCATGAATTGGATTATGCCATTCATGTGGTGCACTGGGAGTTCTATCACTATTTTCTTAGAGTTATTTGGTATGCATGTTTTGATTTAGTGTTTTTTGATGTTTTTGCTTGTGTATTTTTCGTCTACACTGTGGGTGTCGCCCCTACATTTTCTTGAGATGGGCCAGAGTTGTGCTGATTGACAGTCTCACCCCTTGCCACCGCCCCTATGGGAGTCTAGCCTGTGAGGGGGGAAGCAACCATCCCCCCGCTGGAGTCAATAATCGATGAGCCTGTAGCTATCCAGGTGAGAAGTCACGGTCGATTAGTCTGGGACTGATGGTCTTTTTGAGAAAAAAATAAAAGAAAAATAGTGTAAAAATAATATTAATATATATATATAGCAAAAAAGGGTAAAAAGAAAAACCTAAAACAAATTTTTAAAAAAATCACTATTAAAATAACAAAAAATAAACATTAAAACAAAAAATAAAATGAATGCAAATATAATTAAAAAAACATAAAAACAAATTAAAATTTTAAAAATATTAATAACAAATATATCAAAAAATAAAAATAAATAAAAAAATGTATGGCCCTCAAGCCTTTCAGTGGGCTCAACTCGATTCTGAGAATCAGGTTAAGCCCACCCAGGGGCCTGAGGGGCTGAAAGTCGATTCTCAGAACCGACTAGGGGGCCAAATGATTCTGACAATCGACTCTTAGCCCTGCCAGATGGACCGAGGGGTGGCCTATGTGGGCTGGCAGAGCTGGCCAATCTCTGTCGGCCCACGACAGTCGCCCCTCGGGCTACCCGGTGGGGCGCTCTTGAGCTAGTGCTCCAGAGCCGATTCTGAGAATCAGCTTCGGCTATACCTGTCGGGTGCCGGGAGAGGTGCCAAGCTCCATCGGCACACAACAACCGCCCCTCGGGAAACCCAATTGTTTTTATTATTATTATTATTTTCAATTTTTTTATTTTTATTTTTTATTTTTTAATTTTTAAATTTTTAAATTTTTTATTTTAAATTTTATGATTTTGTTCTTTATTTTTTTTGTTTTTTAAAATTGGTTTTGTTTTAAATATTTTTTTTTTTAAAGTCTCTTTTCTTATTTTATTGTTTTTTTTTAATTTGTTTTTTTCTCTAATTTTTTTTTTAATTATTTTTTTAAGAGTTTTTTTAATAACTTAATTGTATTTATATGGCAATTTTTTTAAATACTGAAAATTTTATTGAAAATCTTCTTTTTTTTCAAATGTTATCATTTTTTATATATAAATCATAAAATTGGTCATTTTTCTAATTTTTTTATTCATTTTTTCCATAATCTTATTTGATTTAACATTTTATTTTTAGCGAAAAAAAAACAAAATTAAAATACATATAGTTTTAATTAATTTATATTCAAAATGTTTATTTTTTGTTGAGGTTTTAGAATTATTATTTTTAGTGACAATTATTTTATGTGTATTGAAATATTAGCTAACTTTATATAAATATTAAAGAAATCATAACCTAGATATATATATATATATATATATATATATATATATATATATATATATATATATGAAAAATTAAAAAATTCATTGTAAAAAAAACGCTACAAAAGAAAACAAAAAATAAAAAATTTAGAAAACCATTAAAAATCAAAATTCTTGGGACAAAAAACATTAAGATGATTAAAACAACTTGGAAAATGGTTAAATAATCAATATTTAAAAAATATATATGTTTACTTAGGAGATAAGAAAGTTCAAAGTGTCAAAAATATGTCTTCAAAAAAAATTAAATGATATTTCATGTGGATTTGCAGAAATCAGCATGAAAATCACCGACATTTAAAAAAAAAAATCCACACTACATATATTAGAAAATTTAAAGTGTCAAAAATAAGTCCTCTAAAAAAAGAGGTTGATGTTGCATCAATAATTTTTAAAAATTTCATGAAAATCACTAACATTTAAAAAATAATGTTCATACTTGATACATAATAAAATTGACGTGTCAAAAATATGCTAGAAAAAGGGGTATTCTAAATCAACACTTTTTAAAATCATATGATTTTTTACTACCTTAAAAAATCAAGTACTCATTTCAGTTCTCGTTTCAAAGTTTACATTTAAAAAAAAAAAGGTGAGCCATCCAATATAATGAAATTAGGTAGCTTAAGAGTTGTCACAATATCCAGAATTCCCAATTTACTTTTTTTCCTTTAGTGTCATGTCATTTGATTTGAATTCCTTCTAATTTTTTATAAGGAAAACCCCTTTAATCCTTCAATATTATATGCTCTTAAGGGTCTACAAAGAGATGGAAACTCTCACCTTTTTTAAAATGTTTAGTATTTCCACATAATATCCAGAGGAAAAAGGACATCACTAGCCATCACCAGTCAACAGTAGTAGCTTTCTTCTAAACTTGGTTACTGAGTAAATTGTTTTTCTCCTACTCACGTAAGAAAGGATTTGAAGTCATTTTTCTAGAGTACAAGATGCTTGATTTATTTGAATTCCTTCCATTGTTTGATAAGGAGAGACCCCTTTTAATCATTTAATCATACCTGCTCTTCAAGGTTACTAAAAAGAGACAATGACCCTTTCCTTTTTTGGATGTGTTTAGCATTCCAACATAATATACCTAGAACAAAGGACATATCTAGCCATCACCAGTCATTAGTGAATTTCTTCTAAAAAAATTCAGAGCGTAAATGGTTTTCCTTTTCTTAGCAAGGAAAGGCTCTGATATTCATTTTGCAAGAGTACAAGATGACTCGATTTTGTCACGTTTAAGACCCTTTATCCCCTTATGGAAACTGAACCATTTGATCTTTAACAAGTCTGCTAGGAGGAACTCTCCTTAGATTCCTAACTTCTCTGTCCTCTTATCTAGACACAACTACAAACTTCAAATTAGCGAAATCAATTCAGCAAATGTATTTGATTCTTTTCCAAGGGATAGCCAATAAGTCTAAGTTTATTATTACAAGTATTCTCAATAAGTTTCTTTTTGTAGCCTTGATGATATATTCCCATAAATGATACTTGCAACATTTATAAAAAATTATCTTGTGAATTTTCCTTCCTTGTTGATTTTAAGATCGATCCACATTCATCTATGGAAAAGAATTTGAAACTAGTATGTTCTTAAGAATAAAATATTGAAAACCAGCTCACACAGTGAATGGCCATACGCAGAAAGTTAGAACTCATAAATATTTCATCCATGGCTATTATATTTCTCGTTATTCCAGTGCCTTGAAATTACAAACTACATCTTGAGCACCATCTTATAGATTGGACTTCCTTTAGCATCTACTTAGTAAATTGTGCAACCAAAAAAAAAAAATGTCTCGTAGTTTACCAATATTTCAGCTTATATTTGGAGCTTACAAAATTTATACCATATAATTTTGGGCTATAATATTTATACATATGAAGTAATCCTCTATCATTACAAATAATTCCTTCATTCACTTCAGAAAAAACATTAAGAAGAGAAAATAAAGGAACCTTAAAAAGAGAAAATAATGAACTTACAAAAACATTGACGATGATACCAAGTGAAATACCATGCTTTATAGATGGAATGCACTCTGTTGTTTCTAGAATATTAATGTAGACATTGGGTTGAATGACTCTTTTGTGTAGCCACTCAATATTCCCTTATGTCTCAAGTGTGAGTGTGGGGGAGACTTCAACATAAACATAACTATATGCTCCTCTAGTTGCATCATAAATGGGCTCAAATAATTCACATGCATTTTGGATATAATTTATTATAAGCTACCAGTAACTGTCCTCAACTCCTTTTCCCTTGTTAATAATTTTCCTGCAAAATATCATAGTTAGGGATTTTCCAAGAGATGCATGATACATATATTCGACCAAATTTGAAGATGAAACTTTTCATTTAGGAAAAAGGTACTTGGATTGATGTTTCTTGGTAAAAAATTAGCATTTAAAGACAAGATTCATCATTTTCTACTAGAAGTCTATTGCATTATTTTCATTATATAAACACATTAGATCGAGGCATGCCATTACAATGATATCACATTAAATTGATCGGTTAAAAATCACTATACAGTGTCAGGTAACAAGACTCTAAAAAACCCAAACCTATGAAGGATTTCCTTTCATGTAAAATCTATGGTATCAGTTAGTTGTCCTCATGCCCAACCGAAATTACTTTGTCTTATTACTTTGGGTTAGAGGATGCACTGTAATTTCTCTTTTAAGGGTCAACAAAGATAAAATGGAGTTCAATGTGATGGGCAGGTGGTCACTATATTAGTTTTCAAACTCAAGGGATATTGGAAATTTATTATCAATATTTGACAATTATTTCTTGCAAAATGTTAGTTAAGAAAATGAATTGTTGAATTGGCCATGGTATGGGTGCATATGTTTCTCAACCACAATTAATTGATGTTATAGAAAATTGTATTATTACATTTGTTGCATGTGGTAAATACCAGGATTCCTGGGAAAGAATGTTGCATGTGGTCTCAAGGGGCATGGGAAAAATTTTACTTATGAGATTCCTAAGAAAGTCTCTATTTCTTTAGAGGGTTTCAAATTCAACTACATTGCTTGTGGAATTTATTATCACTACTATGCAATACGGGTAGTTAGACATTTATTTAAGACAAAATTATTATTTTTTAAAGGGCACCAGCTGTAGAAATTTGAATAATAGCTGAATTATTCACCGAGATTATCCTAATTACACACTATTTAAGCTTCATGCATAATACATAACCTCTTCTACAATTGATCATCAATATGCGGAAATAGAAGCAGTCGCATGCACACATTAAAACATAATCAAGCACACATATAACACAGTATGTAATGGGGAAAGCTAATAGCTAAAAACCCCCAACTATCTGTATATTATAATGATAGAGAACATGTAACAATACATAGCACAAATCTCCTCACAGCTCTCAGCACTATCTCACATGCTACACACAAACTAGCTCAAATATAGAACAAGTCACAAGTTCAAATCTCCTCCACAAGTCTGCCTGCCTCTACTGCGCAATCCAAGATGAATAATGATGAGATCCAAGTTCGAATCCCACTGGCTTGTACTGCGCAATCCTCATTGGCAATCTCAATCAATGTGTGTGCAAATCCCATGCACAACTATAGTCACAACTGATAGTAGACTCACCCTTTCACCCACCTCTAACACTGGTCTCCACTGAACTGTCCATGCATTGCAGTTAACTGATGTATTCTTTAGTTGATTTATGAGTTAATAATTAGTGAATTAATTAATAATTAATTCACACCACTCATCACTAGTGTATTTGTCATTTAGACTAAATACAACTAGTTCAACTAAGTTAAACCGAACACAACTCCACCAACTGTCTCATCAACTCCACCAAACTCTGCCACATGAGTTCTAACTGAAGTCAACCATGCAATAGTTCAACTAACCCTTAGGAAAAGCGTATTTCCTTCTGTCAGCTGCATGTGCCACATCCAAGCATCAAACTGAAGTGCTCCAAGAGGATAAGATAATGTTTATAGTCTAAATATTATTAAGGGTTAATAATATTCGACTGTTCTATTTTTAGCCCGACAGTCTAAAAATAGATTCCGCCTAATGTCTAAAAATAGAGGTCCATCTATTTTTACCAACTTGACCAATCATCCATAAATAGCATCCTGCAACTCATAGACCATGATCCATATGTCTAAAAATAGACATAGTCTAAAAATAGACTTTGCGCCAAAAATAGCCTGCGGGCCCACTTAGTGAAGGCGACTTCTTTTCACTAAGCTCCATCATTTTGTTGCATTTTCAACACCAGCTTAATGGAAGAGCACCTACCTTATACGCAGGAGGTTGGTGGTTTGAATCAACTGTGTCCTAACATGAATTAATCAATGATGTTGTAGCCTATTTTTCATTAAATAGTTTTTATATTTATTCATTTCAATGGTGAGATATTTTGGATTCATTGTTTTAATTTGTATCCAAATATATGATAGCTATGATTAAAGATACATTGTCTCTATAAAGACAATGTCTTTAATCTCAACTCTTGTCTCTGGAGAGACAAAAATGAAATTGCCTCCTATGATATAGTAATGATTGTCTTATATATTGTCTTTATGCGGACAATTTTTTAAGACAATAATTTGAGACACCTGCTTAAAGACAATATTGAAGACAATACATAAGTTTTTTTTTGTCTCAAGTTAAGACAATTTACCCAAAAATTGTCTTAAATGTTGTCTTAAAGCTCTCTTTTATGTAGTTTTGATTGTATCTATAAAGACAACGTCTTTAATCTCAACTATTGTCTCTGGAGAGAAAAAAAAATGAAATTGTATCCTAAGAGACAATAATCATTGTCTTTATAAAGACAATTTTTTAAGACAATAATTTGAGACACTCGCTTCAAGAGAATACATAAGTTTTTTTTGGTCTAAATTTAAGACAATTTACCCAAACACTGTCTTAGAACCCCCTTTTATGTAGTAGTGGTACTTGTATTAGAACATGCTAAGGTGTCTGAAGAAAAGCATTGCAAAAGATATTTTATTTTTAAAAAAATGTAGTGCTTTTGGATATATTCTTCACCGGTGGAGTTAGCTTAATGCATTGGAGGAGGGTTAAATAAAAAAATCTCTCTCAACATTAAATTTCGTTTTTACCATCTATAGTGTTGAAGAGCTATGAAGCACCGGTGCCACTCTTACCTCATGTACACACCCTGACATTGGTGTTTCTCTTTCTCAACGTCCTTTCATACCATGTTCACTGCCTGACTTTAAAAAAATTTCAAACTGTGCTAAAATTTGTTTTTCTCCATTACGTATCCAAAATGCCTCCATGATGACCAAATGTCCGGGAAAAGTATATGTTTCTCTCTAATTTAATTTTTTAGCTAATTAGATTGCAAATTAGGTTAAATTTTCCATTGTTTTTGAAAACAAAATTTATCCCTGCGCGATGCGTTCGATTATTCGTCTCACTGATAGTGGTGCACCCTGTAAATTTACATGGTGCACCACATTTCAGGGCATGAACATAACGCGTTGTGATTGTTGTGGTGTGTTTCGTAAACACTGAGAATACACTAAATTATATGTTAGTGTGTTACTCTCGGTGCGTTTATATTTACCAAATGCACTGTAAAACTAATATTTAAACATAATAGAGAGGATGGATATAGGCTTAGCCAATTATGGAAGCTTGTCATCCACCATCTTTCCCACTAATAATTTGAACTCCAACTTCATATTATCAATTTTTTAATAGACCCTTGTTGATTGTTGAATCATTCATAATTATTTCATCAATACCTAATCTATTTATTTAACACTATTTAACACACATGTATACTATTGTCAATTTTCTCTCATTTGGTCAACTTAACAAAAATATTTATTTTAATTTTTTTTTAATTCCAATCTTTATTTATCACTATTTTAATTTGTAGTTTAATTAAATTTATTTCTTTGATGTTATAATTTCTAATTCAAATATCTAATTTAATTTTTATCTTAAATTATTTTTTCAATTATATCAAAATTCCTTATTATAAATTAATTTAAATTATTAATTTGAATTTTTAACTAACCTTTTTTGTTTGACTACATTATTAATTATATTTTTTTGAATATTACTAATTTTATTGTTTTAAATAATTCTCGTTTTTAAACTATTCTTAATATTTCAATTCTTAATTAATTATTTAATAATTTTATATATTAATCTTCTACCAATTTCTTATTTCATATATTAAATTATTTAATTCTTCAATAGATTTATCAAAATTTAATTATTATTTGTGAATTATTATATTTAAATTTGACCCTTTACCAAATGGATAATAGTTCATTTCTCCTATAAAATGTCTTCCAGCCCCTCATGAATTTTTTTGGTCCTTGATGATGAATGGAGTGACTATCAGAAACGGATTCTAAATGCATTACACATTTCTCTTCCGGAAATTTCTAACACTAACAATTGTTTATTAAATTTAAAAAATGAAATATAATATAATTTATTTTCCACCCAATTTTATATTAAGTCAATTTTGAAAGAAATAAATATAATATAAATCATTTGGAGCCCAAATGGATACCTTAGTTGGTCAATCCTTCCACCAAATCATTGCCCTCAATAAAAAAACATGAATTTGATCCTCTTCATGTCCACCCCGGTTAAACTCCTTCAATCAAGCCTTCCATCAATTCATTGTCCCTCAATCACAAGGAATGAATTTCATCCTCTTCATATCCACCCTAGTTAGACTAGGTTAGACTCCTTCAGTAGAGTCAAGTGTGGGTGAAGTCCCTTTGGGTGGGCAGCCTAGGGGTATTATTGAGAGAGAAAAAAATAAAATTAAAAAAAAATGGACCAGTACCTCATTTTGAAATATCTAATAAACTTTATAAAAGCAAGGGGTGGGGGTTGCGTGTTCTCAAAATGTGAGGAAGATGTTGTTATAACTTTAGGTTTAGGGTTATGTCTAGGGGAACTTTGCAGACGATGATCGTATGAAAAGGAAAGGAGGATATATGTTGGATTAATATGGATCCAAAGAGGTTTATGTTCAAATTGAAACCATGTATATTCTTGTAGGGTTATGAAGTTTCCACTCCCAGTAGATCTTTCGTGTCAAATAATATAGTTTTATATCATTCTCTGAAGCTTTTGTTATCTCTAATTCAGTTTTTGTTAGAGAAAATAAAAAGGGTAGGACACATTACACGTATTTACCTACGGTTCTTCAAAGTTGGAGTTATATTCAATCTAGCTTGAGGATCACATAAGATAACTTGTTTGGAGAAGAAAGAAGATGAGTAGGTGGAACTATGTTGTGACAGCTCACAAGCCCACCACTATGAGTCATTCCTGCGCCAACAACTTTACTAGTCCTCATGACATTAACCTTGTCATAAAAAAATGTACATGAATTGAGATTCATTCTCTCTGCACCAACAACCATTTGCAACAATTTGTAGAAGCACCATTCTATGGCCAAATTGTGGTGCTCGAGCTTCTCGAACCTAATGGGCAGCAATAGGATTATCTTTTCATTTCAACAGAAAAATATAACTTCTATGTTCTTCAGTGGGATGTTGAATCTGGTCAGTTTATCATGAGGGAAATGGGGGATGTCGTTGATCCTATGTTGCGTCCTACAAAGAATGGGAAGATTAGTATCATTGATCGAGATTGTAGGGCCATAGGATTCCACGCTTATGAGGATCTGCTCAAAGTTATACCATTGGATGATAATGGAAAAACCCATGGAATCTTTTGTTATTTGGTTTGAGTTGAATATTATAGTTTTGGATATCAATTTCCTATATGGTTGTTTGAAACCCACAATTTTCGTGTTGTAACAACCAGGTATGTCTTTTCCTAATGACACTGATGAACTCAATGTGAAGACAGATGAGGTTGCTCTGAATGGAAATAAATTTAATGAGGGGCCTTGGTTGGGGGAAAAGGTAGATTATGGTGCTGGTATTTTAATATATGTTTCCATTGTTGGAGAATTAATGTCAACCACAGCCTTAAATACACTAACAAGTAGCCATACCATAGTAAATGTTTTTCAGGTTGAGGATTGAGTTTGCAAAGAAGGACAAGTTCTGAGAAGAGTACATTTTACACATTCCCAAAATAGAAATTTAATGCATGGTTATTAAAAGTGTATGGGCAAGCATTTATTTCACAAATGATATTTACTTCACGTAATCTTGGTAAAATTAAAAAAGTCATGTTTGCCCATCCTATGAATTAAATTTGGTCTGTCATGAATTAAATGTCTTAGATATATATGTTTTGAATTAACAAGCATAGTGTAGGATTGAATGTAATGTGGTGGATGTAAGTCTAGAAAGACAAGGGGAGTAATAACAGTTGTTTTACTGGTGAAGGAGCAGCAGCCTCCATATGAATGTGTATGTTGTGTTTTTTAATTTTAATATTAATTATTGTTAGTTGTGATTTGGTTGTGAAAAACTTCACTTATGAGTTTTATTGCAACAACTTTGTTTTACTCTGTTTCACCGTGAGTAAAATTGTTTGAATTTTATTTGCTCCTTATAGTTTCGATTTTAATTGTCGCCACCATGTATTAAAAGGAAGAGCTTCATGTTTTTTTTCCCGCAAATGAATCCTCTCGTTTAAGACCTCTCCACAACTCTAAACTCTGTGTGATCTGTGTGTTTTGAGGAAAATAATTTCCTCTACCTTGAAAATTTTTAACATGGTATCAAAGTAGGTTTAAACCTTCATTACCGCAAGTGTTTTTACTATGGATTTAAAAATAGTTCTAAATTTTTTTATGGAGTGTATTCTCCACCAGTGAGAAATTTTTTACATAATGAGAGTTTTTTTTTACACATTGAAAATGGTAACAACAAGCACAAACTCGACTAATCCACAAATACCACAGTTTAATGGAAAAATTTATGACTATTGGGCTATTACAATGAAATCTCTATTTTCTTCTCAAGATAATTGGGAATTTGTGGAGAATGGTTTCCAAGAACTAGTAGATGTAGTCGCGTACAATTATTTGACACAAGAAGAAAGAGATTTGTTGTTCTTTTCAAGATAATTGGGAATTGGTGGAGAATGGTTTCCAAGAACTAGTAGATGCAACCGCATACAATGCTTTGACACAAGAAAAAAGAGATTTGTTGAGAGACAGCAGGAAGGAATCCAAAGCCCTCTTCTATACTTTTCAAGAATTTCATGAAAGTATCTTCCCAATGATTGCAGCAGCAAAAAAATCCAAGTAAGCATGGTTCGATACCCTCTAGACAGCCTACCAAGGCATGGCAAAGGTGAAGACAACAAAATTACAAATGTTGAGAAGAGATTTTGAAACAATTTATATGAAAGAGTCTAAGAATGTAGACTCATTTTTTACACATGTAATTGGATTGGTTAACCAAATTAGGTCTCATGGTGAGAGAGTTGAGGAAAGGATAATATTTGAGAAAACTTTTAGAGGTTTTCTAGCAAGGTTTGATGCCATAGTTGTGGAAAAAGAAGAAAAAAAAGATCTCTCACAGTTTTCCGTGGATGAGTGTTGGAATGGGGTCTCCTAACAAGGTGTGAAACTGGTCCTTTTTGGCTAATTTGGATTATATTTAATATATCGCAAGGGTTTTGGGGTGGGTCAAAGCCCCGAACACATTGTAATGGGTCAAAGGGTAAACTAGGGGTCCGAAAACCATGGGTTGTAGACCATAGGAAAGTCGGAGCTATATTGTTATAAATAGAGATGTATTTTCTATCGAAAAGGATAGGAATTGATGAGATATTGATTTGATCTATTTCTTAAGCATTATGTTTGGGTTGTGAGGAATGGACTCCTGCTGGCTGTGTGTGCAGAGATCCTAGTCTAGCTGTGTGCAGACCCTGCTGCTGTGTGCGCAGGTTGGGAAGGGAATTTTAAGGAAAGGTTGATGAATGAATGAATGCGAAGAACTGTTAAAGTTATGAATATGTGAGTTCTATTATGTGAATTGCTGATAAATGTTGTGTTATGTATTTTCTGTCTTTAAGCTGTGAAATATCTGTGTACTGTGCTCTTGGATCTAGATCTGATATGCTTTGTTTATGTATCGTTATGTTGATGATATAATAAGCCGATAACTATAGATCTAGTGCACGTGGATGTGAATAGGAACATAATTAACCTTGCATACGACAAGGTAATCTAGGAATTACAGAAAGAGGACGTAGCCTTGCTTGTCTTACCCATCCTTTCTCAGGGTGCGGAAACCTGGTTCCAGCACCCACCCATACTACTTTGGGTGAGACTATAACCTGTGAAAGCAGGTCACTACTGAAAGGGCCAATAGTATAGGGGTTTGTTGGCGAACCTTGCACACAAAACCTGGGTCAGGACCCCTCAAGCCAACAAATGGTTCCGTTGCCGGGAGCGGAGAAGTTTGAGAAAGGAATCGGGTAATGACAAGAGAATACTGGAAGCCTGAAAGAAAGGAGATCGAGGACTGGTTTGAGAGGCAGATCTAGAAGTTCGCAGTAAAAGAAAATTTCAGTGAGAATTTAACAGCCAAAAGGTGGAAAAATAGGTACGTCCTTACTGAAAGCTACGAAATATTCTTTGTAACTTTTGCGATCGAACTCCAAGTGTGGCTTGCCAGGCTACTGGAATTTCAAAAGTGTTGGAAGGATGAGTGGGTCACTTTATGGACCCCTGAGTTGCTCGAACAGCTTAAAAAAACTAATAATACTATTACACGCATGGTGGATCACCAGGTGGATAGCGTGCTAGGAGGATTCGTAATGGAATTTTCCACTGATCATTTTTTTTATCATACTTTGAAGCTAAACGAAGATTTTTCAAGGGATTATGAGGAAAGTTCCTGAGGACATTACCATTGTTGATCAAGAAATTACTGTGTATGAAAAGAGCATTCTGTGTAGTCATATGGATTGAATGACCTCAGATCTAGATGGGAGCGCAACCTGTAGTGGTAAATACTATCGAACCAATCTTGACATAGGGAGATCTGCCTACAATCTGTTTTGGGAACCTGCTATGAATGACCCCTCAGCTGTATTTCCACCTTGGATACATAAAGGTAAGAATTTTTCTGAACCACCACCCTTCCTTGATAGTCATGATATGGTTGTGCATTTGAAACTACCTACCTTCAAGGGGGTGGGAGAAGAGGATATGGACTAATTTTGGTTTGTGGTAGACTCTGTGTGGACTGCACAAAACGTAGCAAGTGACACAATCAAGAGGGTGCAGTTGTCTTTAACATTCGAAGACAGAGCTCTGGACTAGTATATGCGATACATTGCCCAGAATGGGACCGCTTCCATTCAAGATATCAAAGATGCTCTGAAGCAACAATTCTAGAAGCCAAAATCTTATTCCCAGCTGGTAGCAGAGGTAAAGGACTTCAAACAAGGTGCATCTGAGTCATTATGGGAGGTTGATCAGTGGCTAAAGAAATCAATTAGGGATGGAGGGTTTGAGTATGATGATAGACAACATACGGAGTGGTTCATCACCATGTTGTTACCTCACCTGCGTACGCCGATGGGAAAAAATACCTTTGAATCACAAGAGAAAGATGTGGAAGTCGCTATGAAATTAGAGGTTGCACCCCAAGAAGATACATCCATAGGAGTAAAACAAATCCAGGATCAACTTGGGGCTATGCATATGGAGATACAAAACCTGCGAAAAGAGTGAGGAAAGGAAATATGTGTAGATCTTTGGTGCATACGTTTTCAGGTGTCTGGCCATATGAAGGATCAGTGCCCTCTGCTAGCCGACTACATGCAAGCAGGAGGGCCTAGTTCGATACGACCCAGAGTAAGTCAGGAACCTATCCTATTGCAACCAGGATCAAGCGGATCTGCCATGTGGTGTGATGATTGTCAGGTAGCAGGCTTACATGATACGAACCATTGCCTTCGTTTGGGTGTGTATGTCCCAGAACTCAAACAATAATGGTGCTTCTTCTACTGATCAGTGGGAAATGATGAGAAGAACTGTCGAATGTATGACTTAATGATGGATCGGAGGAGCTTATATCGGGTGCAATCGGACCCTGCATCACCAAGACTGGCTGCGCACTTTGGAGGATCACCAGCCCGAGGTAGAGGAGGTCGGGGAGGTAGCGTAGGCCAGGGATGAGGCCAGCTAATATGTTATAAGTATGGGGAAATAGGCCACTTTTCCAGAGAATTCCCTAATCCCACCAAGTCGATGTGTAAATATTGTAGACAACTCGACCATGAGGTGGAAGAATGCCCAACTTTAATAGCCAAGATGCAGGAAAGACATCCTACCCCTACGCAGAACGTACATAGGGTTAAAACTGAGCAACGGGAGGTGGACCCAAGTGTAAAAGTCATGACACGTAGTAGGTTGGAAACCCAGGGAAACAAAGAAGGGCATGCCTTTTAGAAAGAAGTTTCTTACAAGGAACAAGCACCATTGGCAGCCCTCGTGCAGCCTCAGATTGAAGAAGGAGTTGAGCCCTTTTTAAAGGCATGTCTGAAGTTGCTAAGAAATCCGAAGGCTGTAGGAAATCTCCTAGCATTACAGAATACCTGCGCATCTCGGCCCACCTTGATCCCTAAGATGAAGGATGTACACAAATTGTACATCTATAAGAAACACACCAGGAGAGAAATGCAATTAACTGCACAGATCGGACACTATGAAATGGATCAAGTTATCTTAGATTTGGGATTGGATGCCAACGTCTTATCAAAATAAACATGGAAACGAATGGGAGAGCCTAAGTTGGAATGGTCAACTATCTAGCTGCGAATGGCGAATCAACAAAAGATCATCCCTCTAGGTAGGTTACCGAAAGTCATGGTATACATTGCAGGGGTGCGAGCCCTAGTTGATTTTGAAGTAATAGAAATAGTAGAAGATGCAGACCCTTACCCTGTGCTCCTTGGATTGGACTGGGAAATATACATGGGAGGTGTCATCAATCTCAAGAAACACAGCATGGTATTTGAAAAAAAAGGTACGCGTGTCATAGTACCATTAGACCCAGCAGAAGGTGCGCGATACATAGATCCAGCCTATGAAAAGGAGGAATTGAATCATATTTATAAGATAACTGCATCGGACGAAGACCAGGTTAACCCCACAGATGAGGGAATGCTCTGTTGGGAAAAGGACAGTGAATGTTTTTTTGAATCCGACGAAGAGCTGGAGAATTGGAAATGTTGAGGTTTTAGCGCTGCGAAGCCTTCGGACCATCCAGAATTTTCATCGCATTTCGACCACCGAAAGAACCTCGCCCTACCAAAAGGACACAGGCGAGGATCAACAGCCTGATGAACCAAAGAGCCCTATGGACCGGAGGCTAGAAGCATTATAGCTAACACTATATGAAACACCTACGTGCGGACCAGTATTCTTCACTCACAGGAAATACTGGAGTAGGATGATCCTGTGCATAGGGACCCCTATGGCTAGATGGGTCCGAAGTTAGTTGACCTACGTGGAAACCTACTACGGAGAAATTCTCAAGAGTGAAATTGAACCTCACCCAAACAGAATTACTGGGGTACCATAGCCCTCAGTACACATAGGATTACAGACCTGTCTGAGCATCAACAAACATCCCAAGTAATAAATAACACCAGGATGTATGACACAGCTAGGAACATCCTACCCACAAGTGAAATAAAGGCTTCGACAAGACTGCTATCCAACTTGCACGATCACCTTGCCTCAAACCTCACTCCAGATATGCACATGACATACAGGTGTCTTCTATGGTTTGAAAACTCATGGACACGACCTAGGGCATGAAGGATAACCGCCGGCATGTCCCAATTTCATAAGAAAAGACCCCCGCAAGTATGAAAAATAGGCGACAGGGTGTCAATGCAACAATTAATGAACAAAATGGTCTATAGAAGTAAGATTACGTGCCATGAACGAATTCCCTCACCAATTAATAACTCTGTAGAGGGCGTGGATGGTTAGAAATATTCGCGTTGGGATATTTATTTCTCCTACAATGTGCTCCTATTATCAACCTATTGGTTTTTCACAATCAACAACATTATCTAGCGTGAACGTTGCCTCGTGGCTGAGATGGACCCTGCTGAGCTTGGTGAGAGTAGTCAGCAATGTGAGCACTTAACTTCTAGAGAAAGAATTGGCTACCTTTGCACCCCAGATACGGCCACGGCTTCACGCAAAGGAGATGGTGCACTGATATCCTGCTCTTCCACTCGAAGTGTTATAGTTAGGTCACTGCTGATCTTACACCAAGAAGGAACGCTACGGTATAGGGACATGCTGCGATGGCTCCACGAACCTAGATTACCGCCTAGCAGAGGCAATGTATGTTCACTCCTGGGAACTACCCTAATTCCCCCTCCTGATCCAACCACTGGGGAGGTCCTATTAGATTTGGCACTGCTATCATGCACAATGCTCTAGAGTAATGAAAGAGGTTCGTCACCGCACCCAGGACACGCGACAACAGTAAAAAATTTCCCACGCATGTGGGCCTAGCAGGTTGCATGGGTCACGGAAGTAACTAAGGTTATGCAGGAGCAACTTACGCAAGGTGCACAATTGTTTAACTTGGCTACATAGCTCTGCCTAACGATTCAGAACCATCCTCTGCTTCAGCAAGCTTGGGAAGACCTCCAGCAAGTGGAAGATTCCCTCGAACAAGTCAGAGGCCCCGTTCAGTGTCACGCTGCGATGGACATAGTGACGGACCGTCGCCATGCCCTGGATATCATCAGGGACTATTTGAAACCATGGGGCATCACCACCCTCCAGATAGCTCAGGATATTCAAACTAACATTGCACGCCTCCACCATCTGTTAGAGCAAGTCTTTGCGCTCCCAGATGGCCCTGCTTCACTAGCGCTTGTCAACATTACGCATTGACTTGTGCCTCAAAGTCAGGAGGTACTCCCTCTGCTTATCCACACTCTAGATGCCTTGCGTGCACAAATCGATGATGCATCGGTACAGTGACTCAGGACGAGTCACAAGATTGTGTTGGGGGACTGTTGAAACGAGGTCTCCTAACAAGCTGCGAAACTAGTCCTTTTTGGTTAATCTGGATTATATTTAATATAGCGCAAGGGTTTTGGGTCGGACAAAGCCTCAAACACATTGTAATGGGTCAAAGGGTAAACTAGGGGTCCGAAAACCATGGGTTGCAGACCATAGGAAAGTCGGAGCTAGATTGTTATAAATAGAGATGTATTTTGTATCGAAAAGGATAAGAATTGATGAGATATTGATGTGATCTGTTGCTTAAGTGGTTTGTTTGGGTTTTGGGGAATGGAATCCTGTTAGTTGTGTGCGCGAAGATCCTAGTCCAGTTGTGTGTGGACCCTGCTGCTGTGTGCGCAGGTTGGGAAGGGAATTGTAAGGAAAGTTTGATGAATGAATTAATGTGAAGAACTGTTAGAGATCTGAATATATGAGTTCTGTTATGTGAATTACTGATAAATTTTGTGTTATGTATTTTCTATCTTTAAGCTGCGAAAGATCTGTGTACTGTGCTCTTGGATCTAGATATGCTATGCTCTATTTATGTACAGTGGTGTTGATGATATAATAAGCCTATAACTATAGATCTAGTGCACGTGGATGTGAATAGGAACATAATTAACCTTGCGCAGGACAAGGTAATCTGGGAATTACAGAAAAAAGATGTAGCCCTGCTTGCCTTACCCATCCTTTCTTAGGGTGCAGAAACCTGGTTCCAACACCCACCCATACTAATTTGGGTGAGACTGTGACCTGCGAAAGCAAGTCACTACCGAAAGGGCCAGTAGTATAGGGGTTTTTTGGCAAACCTTACACACCGAACTTGGGTCAGGACCCCTCAAGCCAACAATGAGCTTCATGCATCACTAATGTCTCATGAGCATAGGTTGAAAAGAGCAACAAACTCATCATTGGAGCATGCCTTCAAGACACAAGTTTCATTTCGTCAAGGTAGAGGTCGAGGAAGATCAAATTTTATAGGAAGCAGAAGAATTCCACACAGAGGTGGAAGAAGTAGCCCTTCAAGCTAAAGTGGAAGGGGCAGCAATAAAAATTGAAGTCAAGTCCCAAACTCAAATCAAGCACAAGGTCATAGGTATGATAGATCTCAAGTTCAATGTCGTTATTGTAAGAAGTATGATCATTATGAAAATGAATGTAGAAATAAGAAATATGACACAGGTAACAAACCAAGTGCAAATTTTATAAAGGAAAATCAGAATTATGATAGCATGTTTTTATCTTGCAATGTAGCACAAGAAAAACAAGCAGATGTATGGTTCTTAGATTCAAGGTGTAGCAACCACATGATTGGAAACATAGAAATGTTTTCCAATCTAGATGAAAGTGTAAAATCTGAAGCAACATTAGGGACTGATAGAAAAGTCTCTATAATGGGAAAATGAAGAGTAGACATTCTAGCAAAACATCCCAATCAAACAAGATCTATGCATTTATCGTATTACACAGTATCGTATCCACGTGCACATCAACAATCAAGAATATGCAGGAGACAGATATAAATAACATAAGAGTGCATCCAATGATCATAACACAAAACACTTCAGTATCCAAAAAAATTTTCTCATTCATTAACATCCAGATCAGCTTACAGACTCTATCTACTACCCCTCGCACACATCCAGCAAGGTCCGCACACAACAGGACTCAGGGTCTCCGTGCACATAGCTAGTAGGAGCTCTTACCTAGACAATTGACACAAAATATCCACAAGTTCGTATCTAAGCTTAGTCGCTTCTTAGCCTCCTCTAGACTCGAATTATCCATCTATTTATATCATGCTAGCCTACGTTATCCTATGGTCTGCAAATTGTGGTTTGCGGACCCTTGGTCTACCCTTTTGACCCATTACAATACATTGGGGGTTTTGACCCACCCCAAACCTCCTATGCTAGACTAAATATTACAAAATATTACAAAGCTGGTGAAAATTGAGGCTAGGGAAACCTATTCCAATAGTCCCCCAACACAATCTTGTGACTCATCCTGAGTCACAGTGCTGACGGGGTCTTCATCCTGTCCTTGAGCTGCTCAATCATGGCAGTGAATAGAGGAAGAACACGAAGGCTCTGCACGGTGGTAGTTTACGTGATGTCCACCAGTTTCTGCGAGGTTGGTCCTTCCATGGCAGGGGCGACGCTGTCTAAAGTCTGGTTCAATTGTCGCAACGTCCCTTCTAAGTCCTGTGAAAGCTTGAGGGCTTCATCCGAATAAGGTGTCAGATGGTCGTTGAGTATCTGTTTCTTGCGTTGGAGCCCCATAATTTCACTGTGAAGTGCGTGGTTGGTTCGAAGATGGGCTAAGCGCTGGGCTAGAACAAAAGTGGTCATCGTAGCTTCCATCTGCTCAAATTCTTGTTCCTTCTGATGCAACTCCAGATCGATTTGTAGGAGGAGAGGGTCGTACTATACCAGGGACCATAGTTCCATAGCATTTTTAAACAGAGTGATTCCTTGACTTATTTGTGTCGTGATAGTGGTCGTGGCTTTTGTAATCAATGTGGCTCATTGGGCCTGCACTTCTAGAAGGGTTTCAGGCTAGAGCTTGGCCGGCAACGATGCGATCTGAAGTTCGAAATCATCCTTGAAAACTTGTACCTCAGTCTGAGATGGCTTCAAGGCAGCGACCAATCCTTCAACCTTGGCTTGTGTCTCAACGGAGGCAAGAATTACTTCGAGACTGTATTCACAAAGTCGGTTTATCAGCTACTCTGAGGCAGATTTTTGTGCAATGGTGGCGACGTGCGCGGCCTGGACTTGGGCGACTTCGGCAGCTTGAGTCATAATAGTCTGCTCGGCCTCGCTGAGGTGTTGCTGTGCGTGGAGTTCTCGATGCTGAAGCTCACTGGTGATGGTGGTAAATAGCTCATGTAGTTGTGCACCTATCATATGACTAACATCAAATTCGACAGATGACCATGCCTAGACTTGGGTGCATAATTCGGTGGGTGCCATTGTAAAATTAGCACCGAGGAAAGGGCAGATTCGTCTATCTACGATGGTCATCAGTGTTGTAATGGGACTAGCTATCCCACATGAGTCTACCTCGCTTGATCTATGTTCGATTGAAGGGTGTCGTCTTTGAGCTGGAGTGCCTATAGCTCTGCTTGCAAGACTTCTACAGTGGCCTTGTGTTGTTCTTCCAAAGTAGTCCATCGATCGGCAGACATGGTTGTGACAGCATCGGCAATCTGGTCAAGGTCATCCTCTGTCAAAGTAACCTTTGTGTCGGTGTTAGTCTTACTGGCCTTTTACGTCCTATGAAAGTGTCCAGGTTCCCCAGGTCATGGTCATTGAACTTTATGTGGGGGAGGTGGCCGAACATTCCTCCCAACTGGGGCACTTCTTCTAGGACCACAGGCATTTGAAGGTAAGCACAGACGATATCAATGTTGGGCATGTGTGTGGATGTTCTATGTGGCCTAACATAAGGTGGCAACAATGTTAGTAGAGTCGCTTGCAGGCCTTCTACTATGAGCACCATTTGGCACTTGGATGCGGTATTCGATCACCCTTTAGGTACTTTCTGAGGGGAGCGCCTAATTCGAGGGGAAGTACGAGGCTTCCCACCAGCCCATTTTGCCCATTTTACCTTTTCTTTTCCCTTCCGCTTTGCTGGAGTCGAGATGAGTTCTTCTGATGTAGGTCTTACTTCCCAAACCTCATCAGATCCTATTTCCTCAGACGTTGTTGCAGGCGGAGGCACATTAGAGTTGGTAGTGATCATCCTTGCTTGGAAGTTGAACTCGTTATTGCTACTGTCGGATGACGTAGCTTGCTTAGTCATGTGAATGAAAAGTTGACAGATGAGATGATATATATCAGAGTGGTCGAGGTGTGAAAATCTTAAGCAGTAATGGAATCCCGTGAAACAAACAGTCCTGATCTTATAGCCTTTGCAAGGGAAAAATGGCTTGTTGATCCTTAATTGTCCTTCATCATTACGGGAACAGTAAATAATCCTCGTAATTCACCACATTAATTGCCAATTACCATCTTCGTTGAACAGGAAGTGTGGTTTTCCATGCTCCCGCTCCGTTTCAAGGACTAGTTTTTTCCACCGTGCACAACACTTACGTCTGTATCGCACCCACCTGCACTTCCAGTCTTGTGCACCATTCCTACGCATCCATTACTAGATGCATGCAGAATCCATGATATAGCTACTCTGGCCATATATTCATTTGATCGGCATTGGGAAGTCCCTATAGGGCTTCAGTCGACTCTCATTAACCTATCCTAACAGAGAATCACCGTGCAGTGTGGCCTATCAGACCACACTGCCATTGGTAATTTCCTTTACCACATACAGGCCTAACCAGTGCTGTCATAACTTCCCCGGGTGTTTCACGAACTAGATATCGTACAATAGGACCAATTATTCCTCCAAAAATAACTTCTACTGAATATGTCGATCATGCCAAGCTTTCTCCCACACCTTCTGAACCTATTCGTGGAATTGGGCAATCAACTGGTCTTCTTCCAAAGCTACCATCTATGCCAAGTGTTCCTCCATGATGTCTAACTCTGCCATATTTGTGAAGGCCAAGATGCGCAAGCTAGGAACGATGTATTCCATAGACATAATAACTTCCTTCCCATAGACCATTCTAAAGGGTGTCTTTCCCGTGAGCTTCTTACATGTAGTCCTATAGGCCCAGAGTGGACATCCCATTTTCTACATTGTGTGTTACAGATCTGGGTGAGTGCATGCTCCAAAATTTTGTTAAATGCTTCCACGGTCCCATTCGCTTGTGGATGATATGGGGTACTGCTTGCATGGTGGAT
Source organism: Pinus albicaulis (assembly GCA_034641835.2). NCBI lineage: Eukaryota > Viridiplantae > Streptophyta > Pinopsida > Pinales > Pinaceae > Pinus > Pinus albicaulis. Next base: position 1,108,495,290 of record CM076572.1, on the reverse strand, counting down.
CTGGAATTCCTCGACCAGAGCCTTAATAGTTTCATTAACAAGATGCGTACCTCTATCACTCATCGAAATCCTTGGGCACCCAAACCTATTTAAGATATTTTCAAAAATGAAGTGTGTCATCATGTCCGCAGTGCAATCCTTGACAGCTTTAGCTTCTGCCCACCTGGTAACGTAATATGTGGCTGTAATGATATACTGAGAACCAGTCTTCTTACCTAGGGGATTAATGGGGCCAATAAATTTGATGGCCCATTTTTCAAATGCTTGTAGGGCCATCAGTGGTTGCTAGGGAATCTCATCCTGTCGTGAGGGTTTCTTGGTTAGTTGGCATGCATCCCAGGCTCAGAAATAAGTATGAGCATCCATGTGTAGTGTAGGCCACGAGAGCCCCGCCCATAATATCTTCTGTGTAGTAGCTTTACCTACGTAATGTCCCCCCGTAATTCCAGCATGGGATTCAGCTAGGATAGTTGTTCTTTCATGTTTAAGGACATATCTTAGCAGCTCGTCATCTGCCCCAGCTTGTAGAGTTGTCCTGCAATGATGGTGAAATCGACTGCACGAGCAACCAGTTCCTTTTTCTGTGGGACTGAATAGTCATTGGCGGCTTTACCTGTGGTCAAGAAGTGGATGATATCGGCAAAGTTCTCATCAATTACCTTGATATAAGACAATTGTGTCAGGAAATCCACCATCCAAGTTATTCAACTCTTCCCCATTCTTGATCCTGGACAAATGATCTAGCCAGGCATTCAACGTCCCTGTCTTCCCAATAATTTCAAAATCATATTCCTGAAATAGTAACAACCACCGACAGATCCCCCCCCCCCCCAACAGAGGTTTATTAACTAAGTATTTTAAGGCCAAATGATTTGTGAACGTCTTGAAGTATCCTCTAAGTAAATAGTGCATGTACTTTTGTATGGCATATACCATTGCCAGCCCCTCCCGCTCCATGGTAGAATATTTACGCTTTGCGCTCAACAGCTTCCTGCTAGTGAAGGCCACTCGGTGATCAATATCCCCTTCTCCAGGTTACGCCAAGACAACTCCCAAGGTGATCTCTAATGCATCTACGTGGACATGGAAGATCTTTGCCCAATCGGGGAATATTAGGATAGGTGCAGTCACCATATTTTCTTTTAGCAGCTCAAAAATTTTCTATCATTAATCATCCCAGAAGAACGACACATCCTTTTTCAACATTTTTTCCATCGGAGTGGTGATCAAAGCGTATCCCTGTATGAATTTTCTGTAGTAACCTATGTGGCTGAGGATGGAGTGTAGATTTTTTTCAGTGGTTGGAACTGCCAAGTTATTGATAATTGTGGCCTTGGCCGGGTCGACCATCGGCCTCTTATGACATAATACGTGTCCTAACAAAATTATGAATGGGACATAGAAGATGCATTTCTTGATGTTTATTCAAATTTGGTGTTTCCTGCAGGCATCCAACATCATGCGCAGATTCGATACATGGTTCTTTACTAATCCGAACACCGTCCAGTTATCAAAATAAACTTCTAGGAATTTTTGCATGAATTATTTGAGCACGGCTACAACAACGCATGAAAATATGACAAGGGAATTCTTTAGTCCAAAGGGAATGACAGTGTACTGGAATAAGCCCCATTCCATCGTGAAATTTTTTTGTTGCGATCTTCGGGTGCAATACATATCTGATGGTACCCTGAGAACCCATTAGTAAATGAATAAGCTTCTTGACCCTCCCGTTCTCTAGGATTTCATCAAAGAATGGTGCGGGGAACGGATCGTGGACACAAACGTCATTTAACTTGCATAGGTTGATGCAGATTCGTATCTCTTCTTTAGTCTTCTTTTCCTGGTCCACCATGGGTCTTACCCAATTTGACTATTCTACTGGTTCAATGATACCTACGGCCACCATTTTCTCAATTTCTTCCTTAAATTTTTGTTTGTACTTCAATTTTATGCAATAGGGCCATTGTTTGACTGGTCGCACATCTGGTTTCAACGTAATCCTCATAACTCCCATGTCTCCTATGATTCCCTTAAGTTCAGAGAACTTGGTCAGGAATAGATCCTGATATTCAGTTCGCAGCTCTGCAACCTTTCCCACCATGCCACCATCCCATTAATCCCCAATCTTGGACATCTTGGGTTGCTCTTCTGAGCCAATATTGATTCTTTTAGTTTCAAAGGTTTGGTGACATTAACTATTTTCAGCAACAGACCTACAACAACCCGTTCCCCTTCTAACTCTTCAATCATAATATTCTGAGGATCTTCGTCACAGGCTTCTATTGAAATATTTATATAGTTTATGATATCCTATAGCTACGCATCCCAAGCTAGCGCAACACGTTCCTGCTCATGGCGGGCCTCACTGAAGACCAGAGAATTTATATTCTGTAGGGCTTCATCAAGTTGCTCGGTGCCTCCCATTAGTCCAAACGTCATTACAAAGTATTCATCCATCATACTCCAATGCTTGGTGCATTGGTGTAGCTATGCATCTAAATAACAGGTGGTGGGGATTGGTCCCAACGTGTGAAAAAATATGTCGACCCATTCATTCCTTGTGTCCTCATTCCATACTTCTAGCCAACAAGCCATGTGCCTGTGTGGATCCCCTTGCCCCAAGAAGAGTTCAATTGGTGGGTTAGCTGGTATGTGGAATCATAAGTTCAACATCCTTTGGCATTCGCCCCAATCCCATGTTAGGACCTCACTATGTATCATTTTTACTATATATTTTGAAACCACCTTACCTTTATAACCATGTTTAAAAAGGATTCCATCATCATTTTCATTCACTTTATCCAAAGGTATATAAAATCCTCTTCTTTACTATATGTTTAATCTGTTTACATATAATTCCATATTACTCTTATATTTTATCATTAATCGAAGTAGATTGTTGCTAACACAAGTATAGAAGATCGTAGATAAGTTATATGTTGTGCTGGAACAATCGACCGTTGCTAAAACAATCAAACTTCGTTGCTGAAATAGTCGACTTCGTTGCTGAAACAGTCGACTCCGTTGCTGAAACAACCAGCAGACACGCAAATTCCGCCACTATTCGTAATTTGCGATTCTGGAAGAGCATTTTGTGGAAAAATGGAAACAACATGAAGACGTGGTTACACGGATTATTCTGAAGATAGTACTCTTTTTGTATCTGTTGTAACAATATATTTTTATGGAAGAACAGAATAGCCCTGTTTTAAGAAAGAAGAACATAATTGGGATAAACGTAGATTTGCTCTACTGTAATTGTAAGAGATGTCTCCTCTTTAAAAAGAGGAGACATCATCATTAGAAGGGGATATTACAGATCGAAACTAAAGGAGAACATTGTGTTTGAGAGAACTGGAGCTAGACTCCATTTGTAATGTATCATTTCTTTTGACAGATGAATAAAATTTCCTTTTGAGCGCTTCAATTTAATCCTTTCCTGGGGAATCTTGTGAGAAGGAAAGGGCCCGCCTTCCTCACAAGATTCACCCGACTGTCCCTGTAGTTTGTTTAATTTCTTTATGACATTCGCGCTTTACTTTAATTCTGTTTGCTGAAACACTAGTTACACAGTTCTGTAATTTATTGAGCATTCTATTTCTTTTAACGTTGCATGTGTTTAGCGCATTCATTCTTAAGAAGTTAAGAGATCTATTTCTGTTAATTGCTTGAATGTATGATTGATGTTGGGAAGCAGGTGCTGAAGGTTCCTGTACAAAGGAATAGGGTCATGTTTCCATTGATTGCCTTTCTCTTCCTGCAGTGTGGTTAGAAACAGGAGACAGGTGCTAAAGGTTCTTGTTCATGGGAATAGGGTCCTGTTCTCTTGAGTTATCTTTTCTACAGAGTGATTAGTGTCAGGCAGCAGGTGCTGAAGTTCCTATTTAAAGGAATAGGGTCATGTTATTGTTATGGTTGATTTGTTTCCTTTCCTGCAGATTGATTTCCCTTTATTTGGATTCTAAAACTGCAATATAGGAATTACTTCTTCTATAACATAAGTAACTTCAGCTTTGATTAAACAAAGTGTGAATAATTAGATTTGTATGATTGATAATTGTGTGGCTTTTTACTACAACATTATTTTTGCTTTTGAAATTGAGCATATCCAGTGCGTGATTGTCTTTGGAATAAACAGACTTCCTCGGGTTGACAATTTATGTGGAGCTTGAATTGTGAAAACAATTAAAGCGACCAACATTTTGGCGCCATTGCCGGGGAAGGAAATTATAGATTTCGAAAGCATTAATATTTTATTTTCAGATGTGAAGATTGTATGAGAGGACGCGAAAACCAGAAGAAAACTAACCCCACAGGTGGAAAAGGCAAAGGAAGGGGAGGAAGAAAGACTTTCATTGACAAGATTGTATCAAAGGCTGAATCATCACAGAGATTAAGTTCTCGAAGACCAAAACTTCAGCACTCCCCTCAATCAGATTACAAAACAGAGGAAGTTGTGGGTCCTGAAAATATAGAGGAGCCGGTGATTAAAGAACCAGCAGTCAGTGCTGGAGAGTCAGAAGAAAGTGCTAGCAAATCAGCAGAGCACATTGAGGAAATAATAGAGAGTGTTGGACGACCAGTGGAAAACATTGAGGAGCCAGTAGAAGATCTTGACGATCGAGCAAGTGCAGTAGGAGAACAGACAATGGAAGGAAATAATGAAGACTTCTTTGGTGGAGGACGTGTAGATCCTGAAGGAGAAGGAAGGGATGACAATTCTCTCTCTACCTTGGGATTTCCTATCAGTGATCTCCCTATAGGAACAACTCCTATGAAAAACATTCCATTGTCAGCTTTACCTAACTTCCATGGTTTATCCTCTAAAGATCCGGATGAATTTATTTTTGAATTTGATATATTATGCAGAAGTTATGATTATGTTACTAATGCTCAAAATTTGAAACTGTTTCCAGCAACATTAAAAGGAAATTCTTTAAGATGGTTCATGAGCCTTGGGAGTATGGTAATCACAACATGGGAACAGATGAAATAGAAATTTCTGCTTAAATATCAAGACTACTGCCAGACGAGAGAAAAGAAGGATGAACTATTCAATATGGCACAAAAGCCGGACGATAATTTGGAGGACTATGTAGAAAGGCTGCAGTACAATATATAAATATCTGATCATCCGAATATAAGTAAGGAAATTCGCAAAACAATATTACTTAGAGGTTTAAGGGATGATTGTTTAGACATGTTAAATATGCTTGGCAAGGGAGATATATCTAAAGAATAATATGATGAGATTGTTGAACTTTCTAAGAGGTGTTCAAGGGGAGATGTAAGGAACAGAGTAAGTAATAGAGATCCCACCTATTCAAGAGTGCAGAAATCAGCCAGTGGGGGAGCAACAAGAGCTGAAATAGGTAATTTACTTGAAGAATTTAAAACTGAGATGTTAAGTTCTTTTGCTTCACAAATTGACACTTTGAAGGTTAAGAAGAAGCAGGCTGAAGCAGAAGCAAATCTGGATATCTTTTGCCCGAAGTGCAGAGACAAACATCCACTAAGGGAGTTCCCATTGGACAAAATACCAATCTGCACCCTTTGTGAGAAAGATCATGAAACAAAACAATGTCCATCTCTACCAGGAATAAAGGCAGCATTGCAGCCAACGGAAGAAGAAGCTGAAGCAGTTTACCTGCTAACTCAAAGAAGACAATGGCAACCAAAAGGACAAGGTATGAAATCTAGTATGCCATTTAATCGTTGGAACAATTATTCTGCTTTCGGTCAAACAAATTACCCTCCCTTCAATCAAATGCAATACCCACCCTTCAATCAAATGAATTTCCCACCCATGCAGCAATCAAACCCTCCCTTTGTTGATCCTTCAATGTGGACTCCTTGGCCTCCACATCATCCATCTTCTTTTAACCCTTGGAATTCAAATTGGAGAAGCCAACAACTCCCGTATCCAAATCAATTGCCTCAATTCCAACAACCACTTCCTCTGCCATCAAATGCTCCGCCAAATAACCAAATGAGACCCCAGCTACCTGTGCAACCAAATCCTAACCCCAATAATAAAGTTGTGCAAGTCATTGATATTCAGAATCAGTCTATATTTCCTACTATGAAATGTAATGATATTCATTTAAGATCTGGGAAAATAATAGAGCCTATTATTGATGATATAACTTCTTCTAATTCTGATAAAGAGGAAACTGAGAAACATAAGAAAGCACAACCACCTTCTAACAAAAGTGTTGAAATAACAGAACCACCATTCCCCGAGCGTTTGGTTTTAACTAGAACGCCTGAAACACCTACTTTTAATCTTTTAGGGGAATTGCAAAATTTGTATGTTAAAATTCCACTTTTACAAGCATTAAGAGATGTACCAATTTATGCCAGAACAATAAGGGATATTTGTGTTAAGAAACCTGGTAGGAAAACTAAAGATCCCCTTACAGTACATGTGATGGGTGATTTATCTGCATTAAAGTCCGGAAAAACCACTCCTGTGAAATATGGTGATCCCGGCCATCCTACCGTGACAGTTCAAATTGTTAAAACAATGATTCCTCAAGTTCTGGTAGATTTAGGTGTTGCAATAAACATAATGACTGTTGAAACTTCACAATTGTTACAGCTGAATAACACAATCATAGATACACCTACCATTCTAGATTTGGCTGACCGTTCTACAATTAAACCTGAAGGAGTTGTTGAAGATCTACTTATCTCAGTTGAATCCTGGAATTACCCGGCTGATTTTGTTGTATTGCAGACTAAAAAAAAGCTGGGGGGACATCCTTTAATTCTGGGGAGGCCTTGGCTGGCCATAGCTGATGCCTTTATCAGTTGCAGATCTGGTTCAATGACAATTTCTAATGGTTATGAAACTAAAAAGCTTACTCTTTATCCTCATGCTACACCCATAATTAATAAAGAAGATTCTATGTGGATGGATTATGATGATAATGCTGTTCAGCCTATTCTAACTATTGGGCAAGCTTTAACTCTTAAATAAAATTCAGAGGATGAAATAATTAATAATTTTATTTGTGAACCTTCTTCTGTAATTGCTGAAACACACAATCAATTGACTGCAATTTTTGAAACAGATACCCAAGAAAAGATTGAATCTGAAGACTCGTCTCAAACATTTACCACCATCTCACCTAAAAGCATAACAATTGAAATTGAACCTGGCAAGACATTAAACATAAATCCTGATCTAACAGTTGCTGAAACACGGCAGTTAATGAAGTTATTGCATGAATATAAGGAAGAATTTGCATGGGATTACACAGATATGAAAGGGATCTCTTCTGAACTATGTACTCACCGAATTTACATTAAAGAGGGATGCCGACCAGTCTGTCAACCCCAAAGACGAATGAACCCTAATTTACGAGAAATTGTTAAAGAAGAACTTCAGAAATTGCTTAATGCAGGATTTATATACCCCATATCTGATAGTGAATGGATTTCCCCATTGGTAATTGTCCCTAAGAAAAACGGGAAATGGAGAGTATGTGTTGACTACAGAGCCTTGAACAAAGCTACACAAAAGGATCACTTTCCTTTACCTTTCATTGATCAGGTGTTGGATAGTCTGGTAGGGAAGAAATTCTTTTCTTTTCTAGATGGATTCAGTGGGTATAATCAGATTAGAATTGCACCCCAAGACCAGGACAAGACCACTTTCACTAGCCCTTGGGGAACTTTTGCTTATAAAGTTCTTCCATTTGGGCTATGTAATGCACCAGCAACTTTTCAGAGGGCTGTTATAGGAATATTTTCTGATATGCTGAATGACTCTATGGAAATATTTATGGATGATTTTACTCCTTATGGTGTGTCTTTTGAATATGCATTACAAAATCTTGAGAAGGTACTTAAACGTTGTATACAAGCTCACCTCTCCCTAAGTACTGAAAAGTGTCATATGATGATGAGTGAAGGAGTAGTGCTTGGACATTTTATTTCATCTCAAGGAATTCAGGTAGACCCATCCAAAATACAGGTCATTCAGAATCTTCCTGTTCCTAAAACACAAACTGATGTGAGAAGTTTTCTAGGACATGCTGGATACTACAGAAGATTTATTAAATATTTTTCTAAGATAGCTTCTCCATTATTTGTGTTGCTTATGAAAAATGCTGAATTTAAGTGGACTAATTCTTGTCAGAAAGCTTTTGAAGAACTCAAGCATCAGTTGTCTATTGCTCCTATTTTGAGGGGGGCTGATTGGGCCCTCCCTTTTCATATATCTTCTGATGCTTCAGACACTGCAATTGGAGCTGTCTTGGGACAAGAGGAAAATCATCTTCCTTATGCTATCTACTTTATCAGTAAGAATATGACCCCTGTTGAGCTTAATTATACAGTTACCGAAAAGGAGTTTCTTGCAGTAATTTATGCCATTAATAAATTTCGACACTATATCACTGGTTATTCTACTTTTGTGCACACTGACCACTCAGCTATCAAGTATTTAATGAACAAATTTGTTACAAATGCTAGAGTTACCAGATGGCTATTATTACTATAGGAATTTGATATCACAATTGTAGATCGGCCTGGTAAAGAAAATGTGGTGGTTGATTTCCTTTCAAGGTTAAAAACTGACAATGATATTCCAGTAGATGATTCTTTTCCTGATGAGTATTTGTTTGCAGTTTCTGCTCACTCTCCATGGTATGCGGATATTGCTAATTATTTGGTTGCAGGAAAATTACCATCACACCTGTCATACAGAGAAAAGAGAAGATTTTTTCAACAAAGTGCCAGGTATAGCTGGATAAGTGGGTGTCTTTTCTACACAGGGCTTCATCAGGAAATCTGAAGATGCATTAGGGAAGATGAAGTGTATGACATACTGAAAGCTTGTCATGATGGCCCTTGTGGAGGGAATTTTGCTGATAAGAGAACATCACACAAAATTTTGAGTATGGGTTACTATTGGCCCTCATTATTTAAGGATGCAAAGAAATATGTAAGGGCTTGTGACAGCTGCCAGAGAATGGGTCAACCCAATCATAGAGATCAAATGCCATTAAACCCCCAGGTAGTTTCTGAACCATTTGAAAGATGGGCCTTGGATTTCATAGGACCCATTAATTCTCCATCCAATCAAAGAACTTATATATTAGTCTATACATACTATATGACTAAATGGGTGGAGGCCAAAGCACTTATTAGAGCCAATGAAGAGGCTGTCCTAGCTTTCTTATTTGAAGAAATCTTCACTAGATTTGGAATTCCTAGAGAGCTAGTTACAGATGGAGGACCTCCATTCAATTCTCATGGTTTTAACTCTACCCTTCAGAAATATCATATTCATCATAGAATGACTACACCATACCACCCCCAGGCCAATGGGTAGGTGGAAAGCACAAATAAAGTATTAGAAGCCATTCTAACTAAAACAGTGAAGGACAACCAGAAGGATTGGTCTCAAAGGCTCCCTGAAGCATTATGGGCTTACAGAACTACTTGGAGAAACACTATAGGTTTTTCTCCCTATGAATTGGTTTATGGTAAAAATGTTGTTTTTCCTGTGGAATTTGAAATCAAAACTCTAAGAACTGCTTTAGTTGTTAATCTTGATTTGACTGATGTGCAGACAGCTAGGTTGCAGCAGCTTCTTGAATTGGATGAAAAGAGATTAGATGCCATTCACCAAACAACCATGATTCAACAACAGAGAATGAAGTGGCATGATAAAATTATCAAACACAAGCAGTTCCAAAAAGGTAATTGGGCCTTGTTGTATGACTCTCGTTTTGAAAATTTTCAGGGTATGCTACGTACACGTTGGCTTGGACCATATGAAGTAGATGCTATTTTTTCTAATGGAACAGTAAGACTTCTCACAATTGATGATTCTAAAACACCTCTACTAGTCAATGGTCATAGGCTTCGTTTATACCAGTGCCCTGTTTCTAAAGAGGATTTCAAGACTGCTTGCATGACTGATATACATTATCTTTTTCTAGGGGAGTCTTCTGCTCCTCACAGCATTTAATTTTCTGCACTGTTTTCTTAAGTATTAGATTAGATTAGATTTAAAACTAATAATCCCTGTCAAGGGTTGGCATATTACAATCAAATTTTGCAGATTCTAGAAAAGCTTATTAAGGAGGACAGATTCATCATGAGAAGATCTGAAGCTTCAATCACAGAAGCTTGTTCCCTTCATTTCAACCCATTTCCTAGCAATATCACTTCATCCCATTTCTACATTATTTCCCTTTTTCCATTTTTCCCACTTTTACCATTCCTGAAATATCATCCTTCAGCTATTATTTCCCATTCCTTACTAATGAAATTATCCCTTATCAAATATTTCCCCCACTTGTCCTAAACCCAAGTCATTATATCCCATTTTCCTGATTTTTCCCGTTGCTGAAACACCAGTTTCAGCAACATGTCGTTCATTTTTCCGTTGCTGAAACACCAGTTTTAGCAACATGTCATCATTAAAAAATCATTTCTTTCCTCTGCTATACAAGCTTTTCAGTTCTCCACTTTTACTCTTCAGATCCTTTGGGTGAAAATTACTCAATACTGGGCAGATCCTGATATGCTCTTGTTCTACATTTCAGAGAAATCTACAGATTCTTCCATTAATATCAAGCCATTATGAAGCACTTTATACTTCGAATTTTAAAGACAAAGGTAAAAATATAAGGTATGCGGTTTTTATGTAATGCAGTTAAATTATATTTTAAAGAGAGGATCCTGCTCATAATGATTACAATCTCCACACGCCTAAACATCATTGCACCATACATACGGGGGGGAATTTCGAAAACTAAATAATCATTTCACATCACCCAATCCTCCGTCATTTTTCATATCCATTTCCGCTGTCATTGAGACTCCACATCCTCTGTTGCAACAATTAGCTTGACCAAAGCCTGTGTTTCTGTATTCTGTGCCTCTGCATGTGACTCAAGCTAGTAGCCATGGGAGGGTCGACTATCAGACACGAGCCTGGTTTGATAACTCTTCTTCAATTGTTCCCGGAAGCCTATCAAATCTTTCAACAAGCAGGATGGACAACATACTTCGAAAGGTTGGGAGAATTTGATCAGCAACAAGTTTTAGAGTTCGCACAGAATCTTCAGGGGAATTATTCAGTGGTTCAAGGGGTCCGCATTTCAGTTACAGAGGAGGACATAGCTCAAGTTTCAGGTTTTCTGGTTATAGGGACTCGCTGGTTTAGTAGGAATAAAATGATTTTAAACGCACAGCAAGATTTTCTTCTTCCAGATGAACCGGTTGAACTTAAAGGCCGTGGAATAAGTCTGCATTCACTTCCTCGACCATGGACAACAGTAGCAGAATTCATCAAGCATTACTTGACATGCGAAGGGTGTTACCAGGTAGTCTACCAACACGACTTCGTTTTGATGAATCATTTAAGGAATGGTCGATTAGTTCATATTCCCTATTATCTGCTTGGTTGTATCAAAAACATGTCACATTATTGTAGATGGGTTAAATTCCCATTGTTATCCCTTACCCATCACCGTTTATGCCAATTATTAATTCAGAGGGGTTTTGCTCAGCAAAACCCCCCTCTGAATAATCCACTCCTCATTCCCCAGCAGGCCAAAATTCCCCAGCAGGCCGAAATCCCCCAACAAGCCGAAAGTTCCCAAGAAACTCCTGAGAGTCCTTATGAAGGGCAACTGAACGACATCCCAGACCCCCCAGTAATTCCGTCCTCAGAACCAGTTGACCTACCCCCAAGTTCTTCCCACTTAGTAGATTCACCCCTTTCCACTATTCCTATCCCTAGCGATGACTCTCCAACACCCCCATCCCCACCTACTCATAAAAGGAAGAGAAGAACCCCAACAGTCTCTGTCTCAAAACGACGAACAAGGGCCACATTCCAAATTTTCACTTTTTCCGAAAGCCCTTCCCCCAGAAAAGAATCTTCCCCTACAAAGAAAAGGAAAGACAATGACTTCTCTGCTTTCCTACCAAAAAGGAAAATGAAAATGACTGTTGAAACAGGAGTTACTCCCATTTCCCCTGACCCCGCCACTATTATGTTAAAACTTCAATCCTCACCCCCATTTCAAATTCCCCAACCCGTCTCATCCGGTGGCACTGCCACACAAGAACCAATGCCCCGGGATAATATGACATCGTTTATGGCTCAAACAATGACTGCCACACAAGAACCAGTCACTTACCCAGAGGCTGAAACACAAGAACCAGCCACTGTGGTACAAGAATCATACACCAAGCATGATAATACAGGGAGACCAGCTGTAGCTGCTCCACAAGAACTAGCTACAGCTGTGGATTAGCAGGAAACCCCAGCAGAATCAACCAGCACATAGAGTTCACACACTATGGCATCCTTATTGGAGGAAAATGAGTTTTTGAAGTTTGAACTAGAAGCCTATAAGAATGAATTAACCATGGCACGAGAAGCCTTTGATAGAGAATTGAATCTCTACATGCTAGCACACACAACATTAGCACAAAATAAGGATCCATGTAGATAATACATGTGCCATGAGTGTGGTAATATTTACCAGCAGGCAGGGTACAAAGTAGTCAAAATTCAGGTATCTGAGGCATCTACATCAACTGCAATTAAAGAAGAATGCCCTAATGCTCCACAAGAACCAGTAGGGCTCTCAAAAAGTTTGGAAAAAGAAACTAAACCACAGATATCTCGCCCTGTGCTAGTCAGCTCAGCCACTCAGACAGTACCCCAACCACAGATATCTAGCCCTGAGTTAGTCAGTTCAGCCACTCAGACAATGCCCCAACCCAGTACTTCTAATGCCAGGACACAGACCCTGCCATGGAATCAATTAGAACTTATGAACAAATGGAAGAAACAATATGCTGTAGATCAAGATAAAATATTACAGCAGCATAAGTTAGCATGGAAAAATCACATGTATGCCAACTGGGATATTTGGGAACAGACATTGCAACAGCTCAGGGATTCCAAGAACGAAGTCAAGGAATCAAAGGAAAAGATGGTTTTTATGTTTTCATTAGTGCAAAAGTTGATGGCTACCCGAAAACCCTCTGTGAATTACTCTCTCTTCCTTTCTGAAAGTTTGTTTTATTTTCAATTGAAGGCAATAAAGGATGGCAGACCTCATGAATTGCTTACTGCGGAACAATTTGTTAAGACTTTTGCTGAGGCCCCTGAAAGTGACCAAAATTTGTTGTTTGAACTTTATCTCCATAACGAGGCCATACCTGAAAATAGAAGAGTCAATCTCACTCCAATTGTGGGTGATGTACAAATAAGGGCATTTGTTTCATTTCTGGCCAATCAGCTCACCTAGCAAACTGCGTTTATTGCAAATAGTCATAATGAGGAGAATAGGCTCCTTTGGATTAGACCGGAACCTTTAAGTCCGGCCATGTTTATAGCACAATATCACCAATTCTTACGGAAGCCAGGAATGCATAGGTACATACAACAACTACAGGCTTCAACACTTTTAAAGTGTCAGCAACAAATCAGAGTAAAGGAGGCTACTGCATTGAAGGCCAACACTATGTTTTGGCAGCAGTCATGTAAGGAAAGACAAGACTATCACCCTTTTAGCCCTGATAATCTTCAAGCTGCACTTTCCAGGGTACCTAATTATATCAGATGTATTCGGCATTGTGGAGAAAACTGGATTGGTTACCATTTTCATTTTCCAATTCTATGGATGCCTTCAGAAAAATATCAGTGTCACTATCAATTGGCTGACAGAGATGAAGTTGTAGCATGGCAGCAATTGCAGAACAATCGAGGATTCCGAGCTCCGACAGAAGCCACCTTCTCCAGCTACTGCTTGAGCAACTTGCATGCACAGAGTCAGTACTCAGACTCTGACTCTGACTAGGAGTTGCCTGAGGACATGCAACATTTTCAGCTGGGGGGGATGTTAGGACCTCACTATGTATCATTTTTACTATATATTTTGACACCACCTTACCTTTATAACCATGTTTAAAAGGGATTCCATCATCATTTTCATTCACTTTATCTAGAGGTATATAAAATCCTCTTCTTTATTATATGTTTAATCTGTTTACATATAATTCCATATTACTCTTATATTTTATCATTAATCGAAGTAGATTGTTGCTAACATAAGTCTAAAAGATCGCAGATAAGTTATATGCTATGCTGGAACAATCAGCTGTTGCTGAAACAGTCGACTCCGTTGCTGAAACAGCCAGCAGGCACGCAAATTCCGCCACTATTCGTAATTTGCGATTCTGGAAGAGCATTTTGTGGAACAATGGCAACAACATGAATACGTGGTTACACGGATTATTCTGAAGATTGTACTCTTTTGGTATCTGTTGTAACAATATCTTTTTATGGAAGAACAGAATAGCCTGTTTTAAGAAAGAAGAACAGATTCGGGATAAACGTAGATTTTCTCTCATGTAATTGTAAGAGATGTCTCCTCTTTAAAAAGAGGAGACATCATCATTAGAATGGGGATTAGAGTTTGAGTTTGAAAGCTACAGGAGAACATTATGTTTGAGAGACTGGAGCTAGAATCCATTTGTAATGTATCATTTCTTTTGACAGATGAATCAAATTCTCTTTTGAGCGCTCCAATTTAATTCTTTCCCTGGGGAATCTTGTGAGAGGGAAAGGGCCCACCTTCCTCACAAGATTCACCCGACTATCCCTGTAGTTTGTTTAATTTCTTTATGCTAATTGCACTTTACTTTAATTCTGTTGCTGAGACACCAGTTACACAGTTCTGTAGTTTATTGAGTAATCTGTTTCCTTAACACTGCATATGATTAGTACATTCATTCTTAAGAAGTTGAGAGATCTATTTCTGTTAATTGCTTGAATGTATAATGCTGGGAAGCAGGTGCTGAATGTTCCTATACAAAGGAATAGGGTCCTGTTTCCATTGATTGCCTTTCTTTTCTGCAGTGTGATTAGAAACAAGAGACAAATGCTGAAGGTTCCTGTTCATGGGAATATGGTCCTGCTCTCTTGAGTTATCCTTCTACAGAGTGATCTACAGAGTGATTAGTGTCAGGCAGCAGGTGATGAAGTTCCTACTCAAAGGAATAGGGTCCTGTTCCTGTTATGGTTGATTGGTTTCCTTTTCTGCAGATTGATTTCCCTTTATTTGGATTCTAAACTGCAATATAGGAATTACTTCTGCTATAACTTAAGTGACTTCAGCTTTGATTAAACAGAGTGTGAATAATTAGATTTGTATGATTGATAATTGTGTGGCTTTTTACTACAACATTGTTTTTGCTTTTGAAATTGAGCATATCCAGTGTGTGATTGTCTTTGGAATAAAAAAACTTCCTCGGGTTGACAATTTATGTGGAGCTTGAATTGTGAAAACAATTAAAGCGACCAACATTTTGGCACTGTTGCCAAGGAAGGCAATTATAGATTTCGAAAGCATTAATATTTTCTTTTCAGATGTGCAGATTGTATGAGAGGACGTGGAAACCAGAAGAAAACTAACCCCATAGGTGGCAAAGGAAAAGGAAGGGGAGGAAGAAAGACTTTCATTGATGAGATTGTATCAAAGGCTGAATCATCACAGAGATTAAGTTCTCAAATACCAAAAATTCAGCACTCCCCTCAATCAAATTAAAAAACAGAGGAAGTTGTGGGTCCTGAAAATATAGAGGATCCAGTGATTAAAGAACCAGCAGTCAGTGCTGGAGAATCAGAAGAAAGTGCTAGAAAATCAGCAGAGCATATTGAGGAAATAATAGAGAGTGTTGGACGACCAGTGGAAAACATTGAGGAGCCAGTAGAAGATCTTGACGATCGAGCAAGTGCAGCAGGAGAACAAACAATGGAAGGAAACAATGAAGACTTCTTTGGTGGAGGACGTGTAGATCCTGAAGGAGAAGGAAAGGATGAAAATTCTCTCTCTACCTTGGGATTTCCTATCAGTGATCTCCCTATAGGAACAACTCCTATGAAAAACATTCCATTGCCAGCTTTACCTAACTTCCATGGTTTATCCTCTGAAGATCCGGATGAATTTCTTTTTGAATTTGATATATTATGCAGAAGTTATGATTATGTTACTAATGCTCAAAAGTTGAAACTGTTTCCAGCAGCATTAAAAGGAAATGCTTTAAGATGGTTCATGAGCCTTAGGAGTCAGGTAATCACAACATGGGAACAAATGAAACATAAATTTCTTCTTAACTATCAAGACTACTGCCGGACGAGAGAAAAGAAGGATGAAATATTCAGTATGGCACAAAAGCCGGACGAGAATTTGGAGGACTATGTAGAAAGGCTGCAGTACAATATACAGAGATCTGATCATCCGAATATAAGTAAGGAAAATCGCAAAACAATATTACTTAGAGGTTTAAGGGATGATTTTTTAGACATGTTAAATATGCTTGGCAAGGGAGATATATCTAAAGAATCATATGATGAGATTGTTGAACTTTCTAAGAGGTGTTCAAGGGGAGCTGTAAGGAACAGAGTAAGTAATAGAGATCCCACCTATTCAAGAGTGCAGAAATCAGCCAGTGGGGGAGCAACAAGAGCTGAAATAGGTAATTTACTTGAAGAATTTAAAACTGAGATGTTAAGTTCTTTTGCTTCACAAATTGACACTTTGCAGGTTAAGAAGAAGCAGGTTGAAGAAGAAGCAACTCTGGCTGTCTTTTGCCCGAAGTGCAGAGACAAACATCCACTAAGGGAGTGCCCATTAGACAAAATACCAATTTGCACCCTTTTTGAGAAAGATCATGAAACAAAGCAATGTCCATCTCTACCAGTAATAAAGGCAGCATTGCAGCCAATGGAAGAAGAAGCTGAAGCAGTTTACTTACTAACTCAAAGAAGACAATGGCAACCAAAAGGACAAGGTATGAACGCTAGTATGCCATTTAATCGTTGGAATAATTAATCTACTTTCAGTCAAACAAATTACCCTCCCTTTAATCAAATGAAATACCCACCCTTTAATCAAATGAATTTCCCACCCATGCAACAATCAAACCCTCCCTTTGTTGATCCTGCAATGTGGACTCCTTGGCCCCCACAGTAGCCATCTTCTTTTAACCCTTGGAATTCAAATTGGAGAAGCCAACAACTCCCGTATCCAAATCAATTTCCTCAATTTCAACAACCACTTCCTCTGCCATCAAATGCTCCGCCAAATAACCAAATGAGACCCCAGCTACTTGTGCAACCAAATCCTAACCCCAATAATAAAGTTGTGCAAGTCATTGATATTCAGAATCAGTCTATATTTCCTACTATGCAATGTAATGATATTCATTTAAGATCTGGGAAAATAGTAGAGCCTATTATTGATGATATAACTTTTTCTGATTTTGATAAAGAGGAAACTGAGAAACATAAGAAAGCACAACCACCTTCTAACAAAAGTGTTGAAATAACATAACCACCATTCCCCAAGCGTTTGGTTTTAACTAGAACGCCTGAAACACCTGCTTTTAATCTTTTAGGGGAATTACAAAATTTGTATGTTAAAATTCCACTTTTACAAGCATTAAGAGATGTACCAATTTATGCCAGAACAATAAGGGATATTTGTGTTAAGAAACCTGGTAGGAAAACTAAAGATCCCCTTACAGTACATATGATGGGTGATTTATCTGCATTAAAGTCCGGAAAAACCCCTCCTGTGAAATATGGTGACCCTGACGATCCTACCGTGACAGTTCAAATTGGTAAAACAATGATTCCTCAAGTTCTGGTAGATTTAGGTGCTGCAATAAACATAATGACTCTTGAAGCTTCAAAATTGTTACAGCTGAGTAACACAATCAAAGATACACCTACCATTCTAGAGTTGGAGGACCGTTCTACGATTAAACCTGAAGGAGTTGTTGAAGATCTACTTATCTCAGTTGAATCCTAGAATTACCCAGCTGATTTTGTTGTATTGCAGACTAAAACAAAGCTGGGGGGACATCCTTTAATTCTGGGGAGGCCTTGGCTGGCCACAGCTGATGCCTTTATCAGTTGTAGATCTGGTTCAATGACAATTTCTAATGGTTATGAAACTAAACAACTTACTCTTTATCCTCATGCTACACCCATAATTAATAATGAAGATTCTATGTGGATGGATTATGATGATAATGTTGTTCAGCCTATTCTAACTATTGGGCAAGCTTTAACTCTTAAAGACAATACAGAGGATGAAATAATTAATAATTTTATTTGTGAACCTTCTTCTGTAATTGCTGAAACACACAATCAATTGACTGCAATTTTTGAAACAGATACCCAAGAAAAGATTTAATCTGAAGACTCATCTCAGACATTAACCACCATCTCATCTAAAAGCATAACAGTTGAAATTGAACCTGGCAAGACATTAAACATAAATCCTGATCTAACAGTTGCTGAAACCCAGCAGTTAATGAAGTTATTGCATGAATATAAGGAAGCATTTGCATGGGATTACACAGATATGAAAGGGATCTCTTCTGAACTATGTACTCACTGAATTTACATTAAAGAGGGATGCTGACCAGTCTGTCAACCCCAAAGACGAATGAACCCTAATTTACGAGAAATTGTTAAAGAAGAACTTTAGAAATTGCTTAATGCAAGATTTATATACCCCATATCTGACAGTGAATGGGTTTCCCCATTGGTAATTGTCCCTAAGAAAAATGGGAAATGGAGAGTATGTATTGACTACAGAGCCTTGAACAAAGCTACTCAAAAGGATCACTTTCCTTTACCTTTCATTGATCAGGTGTTGGATAGTCTGGTAGGGAAGAAATTATTTTCTTTTCTAGATGGATTCAATGGGTATAATCAGATTAGAATTACACCCCAAGACCAGGACAAGACCACTTTTACTAGCCCTTGGGGAACTTTTTCTTATAGAGTTCTTCCATTTGGGCTATGTAATGCACTGACAACTTTTCAAAGGGTTGTTATAGGAATCTTTTCTGATATGCTGAATGACTCTATGGAAATATTTATGGATGATTTTACTCCTTATGGTGTGTCTTTTGAAGATGCATTACAAAATCTTGAGAAGGTACTTAAACGATGTATACAAGCTCACCTCTCCCTAAGTACTGAAAAATGTTATATGATGATGAGTGAAGGAGTAGTGCTTGGACATTTTATTTCATCTCAAGGTATTCAGGTAGATCCATCTAAAATATTGGTCATTCAGAATCTTTCTGTTCCTAAAACACAAACTGATGTGAGAAGTTTTCTAGGACATGCTGGATACTACAGAAGATTTATTACAGATTTTTCTAAGATAGCTTCTCCATTATTTGTATTTCTTATGAAAAATGCTGAATTTAAGTGGACTAATTCTTGTCAGAAAGCTTTTGAAGAACTCAAGCATCAGTTGTCTACTGCTCCTATTTTGAGGGGGCCTGATTGGGCCCTCCCTTTTCATATATCTTCTGATGCTTCAGACACTGCAATTGGAGCTGTCTTGGGACAAGAAGAAAATCATCTTCCTTATGCTATCTACTTTATTAGTAAGAATATGACCCCTGCTGAGCTTAATTACACAGTTACCGAAAAGGAATTTCTTGCAGTAATTTATGCCATTAATAAATTTTGACACTATATCACTGGTTATTCTACTTTTGTGCACACTGATCACTCAGCTATCAAGTATTTAATGAACAAATCTGTTACAAATGCTAGAGTTACCAGATGGCTATTATTACTGCAGGAATTTGATATCACAATTGTAGATCAGCCTGGTAAAGAAAATGTGGTGGCTGATTTCCTTTCACGGTTAAAAACTGATAATGATATTCCAGTAGATGATTCTTTTCCTGATGAGTATTTGTTTGCAGTTTTTGCTCACTCTCCATGGTATGCAGATATTGCTAATTATTTGGTTGCAGGAAAATTACCATCACACCTGTCATACAGAGAAAAGAGAAGAATTGTTCAACAAAGTGCCAGGTACAGCTGGATAAGCGGGTGTCTTTTCTACACTGGGCTTGATCAGGAAATCCGAAGGTGCATTAGAGAAGATGAAGTGTATGACATATTGAAAGCTTGTCATGATGGCCCTTGTGGAGGGCATTCTGCTGATAAGAGAACAGCACACAAAATTCTGAGGATGGGTTACTATTGGCCCTCATTATTTAAGGATGCAAAGAAATATGTAAGGGCTTGTGACAGCTGCCAGAGAATGGGTCAACCCAATCATAGAGATCAAATGCCATTAAACCCCCAGGTAGTTTTCGAACCATTTGAAAGATGGGCCTTGGATTTCATAGGACCCATTAATCCTCCATCCAATCAAATAACTTATATATTAGTCTGTACATAATATATGACTAAATGGGTGGAGGCCAAAGCACTTATTAGAGCCAATGAAGAGGTTGTCCTAGCTTTCTTATTTGAAGAAATCTTCACTAGATTTGGAATTCCTAGAGAGCTAGTTACAGATGGAGGACCTCCATTCAATTCTCATTGTTTTAAGTCTACCCTTCAGAAATATCATATTCATCATAGAATGACTACACCATACCACCCCCAGGCCAATGGGCAGGTGGAAAGCACAAATAAAGTATTAGAAGCCATTCTAACTAAAAAAGTGAAGGACAACCGGAAGGATTGGTCTCAAAGGCTCCCTGAAGCATTATGGGCTTACAGAACTACTTGGAGAAACACTACAGGTTTTTATCCCTATGAATTGGTTTATGATAAAAATGCTGTTTTTCCTGTGGAATTTGAAATAAAAACTCTAAGAACTGCTTTAGCTGTTAATCTTGATTTAACTGATCTGCAGACAGCTAGGTTACAACAGCTTCTTGAATTGGATGAAAAGAGATTAGATGCCATTCACCAAACAACCATGATTCAACAACAAAGAATGAAGTGGCATGATAAAATTATCAAACACAAGCAGTTCCAAAAAGGTAATTGGGCCTTGTTGTATGACTCTCGGTTTGAAAATTTTCAGGGTAAGCTACGTACACGTTGGCTTGGACCATATGAAGTAGATGTTGTTTTTTCTAATGGAACAGTAAGACTTCTCACAATTGATGATTCTAAAACACCTCTACTAGTCAATGGTCATAGGCTTCGTTTATACCAGCGCCCTGTTTCTAAAGAGGATTTCAAGACTGCTTGCATGATTGATATACATTATCTTTTTCTAGGGGAGTCTTCTGCTCCTCACAGCATTTAATTTTCTGCATTGTTTTATTAAGTATTAGATTAGATTAGATTTAAAACTAATAATCCCTGTCAAGGGTTGGCATATTACAATCGAATTTTGCAGATTCTGGAAAAGCTTATTAAGGAGGACAGATTCATCATGAGAAGATCTGAAGCTTCAATCACAGAAGCTTGTTCCCTTCATTTCAACCCATTTCCTAGCAATATCCCTTCATCCCATTTCAACATTATTTCCCTTTTTCCATTTTTCCCACTTTTACCATTCTTGAAATATCATCCTTCAGCTAGTATTTCCCATTCCTTACTGCTGAAATTATCCCTTATCAAATATTTCCCCCACTTGTCCTAAACCCAAGTCATTATATCCCATTTTCCTGATTTTTCCCGTTGCTGAAACACCAGTTTCAGCAACATGTCGTTCATTTTTCCGTTGCTGAAACACCAGTTTCAGCAACTTGTCATCATTAAAACATCATTTCTTTCCTTTGCTATACAAGCTTTTCAGTTCTCCACTTTTACTCTTCAGATCCTTTGGGTGAAAATTACTCAATACTGAGCAGATCCTGATATGCTCCTGTTCAAAATTACAAAATGTGAAAATTTTCTAAGCTCAAAACTACAGAAGAACATTGTGTTTGAGAGAACTGTAGCTAGACTCCATTTGTGATGTATCATTTCTTTTGACAGATGAATAAAATTTCCTTTTGAGCGCTTCAATTTAATCCTTTCTTGGGGAATCTTGTGAGAAGGAAAGGGCCCGCCTTCCTCACAAGATTCACCCGACTGTCCCTGTAGTTTGTTTAATTTCTTTATGACATTCGCGCTTTACTTTAATTTTGTTTGCTGAAACACTAGTTACACAGCTCTGTAATTCATTGAGCATTCTATTTCTTTTAACGCTGCATGTGTTTAGTACATTCATTCTTAAGAAGTTAAGAGATTTATTTCTATTAATTGTTTGAATGTATGATTGATGCTGGGAAGCAGGTGCTGAAGGTTCCTGTACAAAGGAATAGGGTCCTTACCATGATTGTTTCACAAGCTCTGAATTTCTAAGTGCATTGCCTCCATTTGGTTCTAGATTTGTAGTGCTATGAACTGTGTATCATCCCTTGGCACAGCTTCTAATTTCATGGCTATTTGTAGAGCTTCCTCTTGGGAGCTGATTTTTTTTTGTCCCATGGGCCCGTGCAAGTGTGGTAACAACATAGCAATGAACCACTCTGTATGCTGCTTATCTTCATAGAAAAATTCCCCATCACTTATAACCTTCTTTAATCGTTGGTCAGCCTCCCAGATGGACTATGTACGTCCTTGCTTAAAGTCCTTTAGTTCGACTACACATTAAACATATGACTTAGGCTTCCGAAATTGCTGCTCTATGGCATTCTTAATATCTTGTATGGATGCGTTCGTGTGTTGACCAATGTATCTCATGAACCAATCCATTGCCCTCCCTTCAAAGGCTTTGGATAGTTGTGCTCGTTTTATAGCATCGTTGTTCACGTTTTGCACAGTCCATATAGATTCAACTACAAACCAGAATCGATTCATCTCCTCATGCCCTACGCCCTTAAAGGTAGGCATCTTCATGTGCATTGCCACGTCATCCTTTGATGATGGTGGGGGAGGTGTAGGAGATTTTTTACCCTTGTGGGGGTTCGATGTAGGTGTGGCCGAGGGGCTGGTTCTAGCTTACACAACCCTCCCTTGGTTATGATCCGATGATTCCCTTAAGGGAATGTATACCAATCTGTCTCCTTCTTGATTAACCCGATAATATTTACCACTTCATTTTGTGCTCTCACTCTGATCGGAGGTCATTCACTCATTGTTGCCACATAAGACACCTTTTCGCTCAATAGCATCTCAATCAATAGTAGTAAGGTTTTTAGGAACTTACACTAAATTATTTGAATAACCTTTTCTCTGCTTCCAAATATGACATAAATTGATCAACAAAAAAATTTGTCACGAATCTGCCTAATATATTGTCAACCCAATGATCCACAGTATTGGTAATATTATTATCGGTTTTTTCCAATTTCTAGACCAACTCGTGGGTCCATTGCATGACCTAATTGTCCTTCCAGCAAGTCTGAAATTTCATCAATCGAGCTAGCCACTCTTGCAACTCATGTGTGAAGGACAGAAAGAATATTTCATGCACTTCTGTAAAAATATATCTGTTTTTCCACTCTTCTATGGACAACTTTTCCCTCCTATTTTCTTTTGAGGAAAATTCATGAATATGTCTTTCGAACCAATCTTCTAACTCAATTTTTAATGGCTTCCAATGACCCCATGGCATTACCCAACCCCTCTCTCAAAATTATCCTAGTCCCAGTTGTTATCACTCATAAAATTTGAAACATCATTTGACATAGTCTTAGAAGTTTATTTTTCAAAGGTATGGTCATAGAGTTCATTAGGAAATTTAATTTTTTTCATATTGTCTTATCCTAAGGTCCAAACCCACCCCCATTTAAGTCTTTTCATGTCCCATCAGTCATTATTTCCATCCATATTCCATTTCCCAAGCTTATAAATCCAAAAAGGTCACTTTAGCCAAGATTCCTTACTTTCATAGCGAAAATACCTAGAAATACATTAACTACACTATGAAAAGAGGTTTTTCTATTCGTATTTTTAAATTCAGTGCAAGGTGTTAGTTCATGATTAGAGGAGATAGGATGGAGGTTATTCAAGTCTTTTATGGTTAATTCAAAGGTACATAACCATGTATGAGGTCATAATTACCCTTTTGGCATGTATGTGTCATGATTTAAGCATTGTCATTTAAAACATAAAACCTTATCCTAAGTTTCTATTTTTCACTCAAAATTCATTCTTTCATGTGAAACATCTCAATGTCATTGTTTGAGAGATGCCTCATCACACCAAGCAGCTTGCTGTCCAATTTGGTTTTACAAGTGTCACCTTTTTAAGAGGGCAGCTTGGTTATAAAAGGAGATGGTCATGTACAATAAAGCACACAAGGGAGGCTCTATGGATAATATATAATCTCATAGACCTTAAGCTATTCATGGAATACCCTATCTTTGCTGAAGCATGCATCAGTTCCAGTTGTTTAAATTCTGCTAGAGCTAACAAAGAAATTGTTGTGTTTCTGAATTGTTTTAGAAGTAAATTTAAAGAGAGAATTATGGATGAAAAGAGATTAATTTGGAAATAATAAGAAATTTTATTGTCAAGCATATAACAAGGAAAATTAACCTCTTTTACTTTTCTCACAGGTGCTATAAATTGGGAGATACAAGGATGTCTTTGGGCCCTATTTTTCAGAAAACAAGGTTTTCCTGTTTTATACATGTTCTTAAAATGCAGATTCTGGAAATATGGAGATGGTTTTCTAAAAAAAAACTAGAGTTTTTTCTTTAGAACATTCTTATTGACAAAAACCTCCTCCATTTTTTCAAAATACATCATGGATTCGGAGATATAAGCTCTCTTCTAAGATCTATTTTTCAGAAAAAACAAGAAAAATCTGCAAAGATGTTTTAAATATGAAAGGTGAGATTGATTGTGTTCCTCATTAGTTTGATGAGGTAAATAACATGCAAAGGGGTTCATGGCATGTTAAAGATCAATTTTTTATAGCTGGAGGTTACTTTTGGAGACAATCTTGAAATCTGGAAATTCTACACTTTTTCACAGTTTCGTAGCATTTCTTAGGATTAAAGACAGGAAAACGCTATGAAAATTTCTGTAGCAGCCTGTTGGTTTCAAAAATCCCTTTTTGCAGCTTTCAAGAAGGGATAATGGTGGTGATGATGTGCCATGCCTAGGTTGACATCATGGAACAACAAAAGAGCAGATTTTTTGGGTTTAAAAGCTTCTTTTTCAACGCTACAAAAGCTCACTATGAAACTATCCTATTTTTGTAGCGAGATGTTTTTGAAGGTTTTGGAGTAGTTTAATGGCAGGTTTGGATAGGTGGACACATCCAATAGGTCAAGGGACCTTACCACCAAATATTTATAACTTGAAGACAATGTAGTGGAGACAGTTCATCATCTAAAGCCTTCGTTGAAGAATATAATGGCTTGTACTCCTGAAAAATAGGGTCTTCTTCCACATGATTAGGAGGATTTTTAATATGTAAAGTAGTGATGACCTATGTCATAGCCTACTCGAGCATGTGATGCTTAGTTTTAACTAACAAGTAACTGTTTCTAACATTAGGTAGAATGATGTAATAAATAGGAGTTTGAGTCCTATTAGGAAATGTCATATTTAGGGTGTAGCTATCATTTTCTTATTAAAAGACATGTTTTTTATGTTATATAAGGTGCATAGGAAGAGTTTGATGAATCTAGCCAAGAGTAAGATCATCCCTGATCTAAGAAGTTCTATTTAAAGGCATATTATCGAAGTTGTAAAGGGTTAGATATTTTTTACACCATATGCTACTTTATGTAATTTGACTAATATCAGTAATACAGAGGACTTCTTCTTGACATACCTAAGATTCACATGGGGTTTTTAATGCCCTTTTGATCTATATCTATATGTGTACTACTTGCAATAGATTTCATCTTTATTACTCAGAATTCATATGTGTATGCTTTGACTTCCTTTATTGATGAAATGACCGTGTTTCCCTATGTTCTGTGTGTGATTTTCCTTTGTTAAAGACTCTTATCTGCCTCATCTTCCATGTCAAGAAAACTTGCCACTGAACGTATTAATTTGTTGACTCCATAAGCCTAATGGTTGCAAGTCTACATTCTTTTCAACCTACATACACAAAAATCAAGTTACTTTTTCAAATAGAGTTAGCCATCTAAACCAATCATTATCTAATATCGTAAACCCCTTTGAGAGAGCCCTCTCAGACTGAAGAGGCTAAGCTTCAGTCAAAAGCTGGTTTGAAACAATTACACAGAGTTTTCTGATTAGCAGCCAATCAAGTGCAATTTTGTGATAACACCAACAACTGAACCATTTGTTGGCTTGAGGAGTGTTGACCCAGGTTTGGTTTTAAGTTTTGCCAACAAACCACTATACTACTAGCCCTTTCGGTAATGGCTTGCTTGCACAGGTCAAGGTCTCACCTGAAGTAGTATGGGATGGTGTTGGAACCAAGTTTCTGCACCCCGAGAGAGAGTTAATTGAAGGGGGTCCTTCATATTGATCAGACCTGTGCCGGAGGAACCCTAATACAGAAACCCTTAACTACTTATCAGCGAAACATTTCCATCAGAGCTCATAAATCATGCAGTAGGAGGTTAACAGAAACAAAACATCCAAATCAAACCAGGTCTATGAATTTATCATATTATACAGTATCGCATCCACGTGTGCATCAACAATCAGTTGTATGTAGGAGACAGATATAAATAACATAGAGCACAGCCAATCATCATAGCACAAAACCTTTCAATATCCAAAAAAATCTTCTCATTCATTAACATCCAGATCAGCTTACAAATTCTATCTACTAGCCCATGCACACAGCCAGTGGGGTCCGTACATAGCAGGACTCAGGGTCTCCGCACACACAGCAAGCAGGAGCCCTTACCCAAACAATTGACATAAAAGATCCACAAGTTCGTATCTAAACTTAGTCACTTCTTAGCCTCCTCTAGAATCAATTTATCCATATATTTATATCATGCTAGCCTGCGCTATCCTATGGCCCGCAAACCATGGTTTGTGGACCCTTGGTCTACCCTTTTGACCCATTAAAATTCATTGGCGGTTTTTACCCAGCCCAAACCCCCTGCGCTAGACTAAATATTACAAAATATTACAAAACTAGAAAAAATTGAGGCTAGAGAAACCTGTTCCAAAACTATGTGAAGGATGTATCTTGGGAAAACAACATAGAGAATCATTTCCAATGGGAAAGTCTACAAGGGAAAAATCACCTTTGGAAATTTTCCACTCAGATTTATGTGGACCAATGCAAACACCATCAATTGGTGGCAGCCATTATATTTTGACCTTGATAGATGACTACCCATGGAAGACATGGGTCTACTTCTTAAAACGGAAAAGTGAAGTGTTTGACCACTTCTGCCACTACAAAGTTATTGTTGAGAAGTGAAGTGGACACTACATCAAAGAGTTGAGGACTGGTAGAGGTGTCGAATATATCTCAAGTGACTTCCTATGTTTTTGCAGGGAGCATGGAATTCACAAGTAGTTTACAACAAGGTATACACCTCAACAAATGGTATTGCGGAAAGAACGAATAGGACCATTATGGAAATGGCAAGGATTATGTTGAAGGCAAAGCATTTTCCAAATGATTATTGGGCTGAAGTTGTCACTTGTGCAATGTATATTATTAATAGGTGTCCAACCAAAAGTTCTATGAATATTGTTCTTGAAGAGGCATGGAGTGGAAGAAAGCAATGTGTCACTAAAATGCGAGTGTTTGGGTGTGTGGCATATGCACATGTCCCTGATGAGTTGAGGAAGAAGTTGGACAAAAAGGGGGAGAAATGTATATTTTTTGTATACAGTGATGAATCCATGGCATACAAGCTCAACAATCCATCAACCAAGAAGGTAATAATTAACAGATATGTTCAACTCATAGAAGAGGAAGCATGGGATGGAACTTTAGAGAAGACAGTCAACGTGAAGACGTGTATGTCACATGAAGACAAAGAGGAATTGGCCACAGCAAGTAATTCAACGTGAAGACGTGTATGTCACATGAAGACAAAGAGGAATTGACTGCAGCAAGTAATTCCTCAACAGCGACTCCTCCTCCACCTACACAAGCTCAATAAAGAAGTTAACATGTGACAATGCAAAAAAATAGTAGGACATTGTTACACAACCAAGAAAGTTCTTCTCCAAGAACACCACAAAGATTCACAACTCCATCTACTTCAAGCACAACACCAAGCCCATCTTCTGCAAGAATAATAGGATAAAAATTCAGAAATTTAAGTGAAATATATGAGCAAGATGAAGTTGATAGCAGCGCTAATCTGAATTCATTATTTACATTATTTTATCATGTAGATGACCCAAGACACTTTGAGGATGCAGTCAAATAAGAGAAATGGGTTGCGACAATGGATGAAGAAATAGGAGCAATAGAAAAGAATGACACATGGGAGTTATTGGACCTTCCTCTAGGACAATAAGTCATTGGAGTGAAGTGGGTCTATAAGACCAAGAGAAATATTGCAGGAAGGATTGAAAGGCATAAATTAAGGCTAGTTGTCAAAGGATATAAGCAGAAGCATGGAAGAGACTATGAGGAAAAATTTGCGCTAGTGACGAGGATGGAGACATTGCGTACATTGTTTTCGATTTCCGTGCAACATAAATGGAAAGTGTATCAAGTGGACGTAAAATCAGCGTTCTTAAATGGAGTGTTGAAAGAGGCGGTGTATGTTGTGCAACCTTCTGGTTATGAGATAGAAGGCCAAGAAGAAAAGGTGTATAGGTTGCAGAAATATCTCTATGGGCTGAAGCAAACACCATGTGCATGGTATAGTAGGATAGATGCTTACTTGATGGAAAATGGGTTTGAAAAATGTGATGGTGAACCTACTCTCTACCTCAAAGAAAGTGACAGTAAGCTTCTTATTGTTGTTTTGTATGTAGATGATTTGATTTTTACAGGGAGTGATGATTTCCTCATTTCTAATTTCAAAGCAGTCATGAAAAGTGAGTTTGAAATGACTGACTTGGGGTTGTTAAGATATTTTTGGGCATAGAAGTGAAGAAAACAGAAAATGACATTTTTATCTCTCAAGCAAAGTATGTTGCAGACATTTTAGAGTGGTTTAATATGAAAGACAACAAGCCAGAACCAACTCCAATAGCCATGGGGTTGAAGTTGAGCAAGGAAGATTGCAGCAGCAATGTCAATCCAACATTATGAAAAAACATGGTGGGAAGCCTAATATATTTGACTGCAACTAGGACTGATATAATGTATGCAGTGAGTTTGGTTTCAAGGGTCATGGAGACACCCAAGGAGACACATTGGCAAGCAGCAAAAATAATTTTAAAGTATGTCAATGGGACAAAGGAGTATGGCATTTTGTAGTCCACAACAAATGAATTTAGGCTGGTTGGTTACACTGACAGTGATTGGGTAGGAAGTGTTGATGACAGAAAGAGCACGTGAGGATATGTTTTTCATTTGGGTTTGGGATCCATTTCATGGGCTTTCAAGAAGTAGCCGATAGTGTCATTTTCAACAGAAGAAGCTGAGTATGTCACTGCAACAGAAGCAGTGTGTCAAGCAGTTTGGATGAGAAGGATGTTGGGGGATTTATGTCATGAAAAAGATGGAGAAACTACTATTTTCTGTGATAACGGTTCAAAAATTTCACTATAAAAGAATTATGTTTTTCACAAGAGGACAAAGCACATTGATGTTAAATATCATTTCATAAGAGAATTAGTTAACAAGAGTGAGATTGTATTGTAGCATTGAAGGTCAGAAGAACAGTTTGCAAACATCTTCACAAAGCCATTGGCACGTGAATTTTTTTCTTTTAATCTCAGAGATTGTTTGGGAATGGTCAATGGCGGTAGTTGCGATTAAGGGGGGTGTTGGAGAATTAATCTCAACCACCGTGTGTTAAATACACTAACAATTGACCATACCACAATAATTTTTTTGTAGGTTACAGATTGAATTTGTAGAGAAGGACATCTTCTGAGCATAGTACATTTTACCCATTCTGCAACAAATCAAATAATTAAAATTCAAATAGAAATTTAATCCATGGTTATTAAAAGTGCATGGGAAAACATTTATTCCACAAATGATACTAATGCATGGTTATTAAAAGTGTATGGGCATTAAATTTGGTCTGTCATGAATTAAATGTATTACCTATATATGTTTTGAATTAACAAGCATAGTGTAGGGTTGAATGTAATATGGCGGATGTAGGTCTAGAAAGACAAGGCAAGAAAATCGTGGAGTGAATTTTGGTGGGGGCGTGAAAACAACAGTTTTAGGTTTTACTGTGTGTTACTCTACAACCGTCGTGAATGTAAATCTCAGTAAGAACAGTTGTTTTACTAGTGCAGGAGTAGCAGCATCCATATGAATGTGTATGTTTTGTTTTTGAATTATAATATAAAGTATTAAAAATAAGAATTTCATGATTTTTTTTCTGCAACTAAATCCTCTCGTTTAAAACCTCTTCGCAACTCTGTGTGAACTCTATGTGTTGAGGAAAAGAATTTCTTTTGTCTTGAAAATTTTTAACATCCATGCCTTTAGGAGGGGTTATCATTATTGCTGAACATAAAATAGTTTATTGCAATGCATCTTGTCAAACCAGGAGGTAACTCCTCAAATCAGAATGTGTTATTGAATGAAGAATGAACATGCATTTATACATGGAGGTGAGGCTATTGGGATTCATCTCCCAATGACTCTTGGCCTTCCTTATTTCCTAATATTAAATAATATACAATATTAAATGTGCACACCCATCCCATAGGATTAGGTGTCAACATTCCCCCCTTTAATCCGAAGGGATGTTGGTGAGTCCAAGCATCGATCTCAACTTTTCAAACTTTTCTCTTCCAAGTGCTTTGGTGAAGATGTCAGCAGTTTTCTCATTTGTGGAACAATGATGTAGATGGATGGTTTTGGCCTGAACATGATGTCGAATTAGATGGTACTTTGTATTGATGTGCTTTGTTCGATCATGGAACTTTGGGTTCGTGGCCAACTTTATTGCAGAAGTTTTGTCGATCATGAGTGGAGTGGAATAAGGTTGTTTCATCTGCAAATCTTCCAGGATTTTCCGGAGCCACACAATTTCCTTTGTTGCTTCAGCTGCTGCCACATATTCTGCCTCGGTCGTGGAATCTGCTGGAACTGACTGTTTGCGTGATCTCCATGAGACAACTCCTGATCCAAGACTCATGGTGTAACCTGTAGTAGACACCCCTGTTTCTTTGTCGCCATCAAAGTCTGCATCAGAGTATCCGGTCAAGTTGAAGTCGCCTACCTGTGTATATTTGAGTCCAAAGTCTTGAGTCCCCTTCAAGTACCTTAGCACTCTTTTTGCAGCAGACCAATGTCCTTCACAAGGTTTTTGCATGAACCTTGAGAGGATTCCAATAGCAAATGAAATGTCAGGTCTGGTGGTGGTCAGGTAGATAAGACTTCCTACAAGTTGTCTATACTTAGTTGCATCCTCAAATTCCTTCCCTTCAATAGATGTGAGCTTCAATTTTTGTTCCATTGGAGTGGTTAAGGGATTACAATCATCCATGCCAAATTTGTTCAAGAGATCTCCAATGTACTTCTTTTGAGAAAGAAATATGAATTTAGGATGTTGAATTACTTCAATACCCAAATAGTAATGAACATGACCCAAATTAGTCATTTCAAAACCTTTCTTCAACTCTTTCTTCATGGATGCAATATAGCTCTCATTGTTTCCTGTTATCAAAAGATCATCTACATATACCACAAGATATACAACTGTTTTTCCAACGTTCTTGACAAACAAAGTTGCATCATCAAGATCAAAATGTTTGAAGTCAAGTTTCAGAAGATGCTCGATCAATTTCTCATACCAGGCTCGTGGTGCTTGCTTGAGGCCATACAAGGATTTTACAAGTTTGCAAACTTTGTTTTCTTGACCCTTTATCACAAATCCTTCTGGCTGGGACATAGAAACTTTCTCCTTTAGATCTCCATTCAAGAAGGTTGTTTTTACATCCATCTGATGGACTTTCCATCCATTCTGAGCTGCTAAGGAAAAGAGAGTTCGGATGGTGGTCCATTTTGCCGTGGAAGCAAAATTTTCTTCATAATCAACTCCTTATTTTTGTGCAAAACCTTTTTCCACAAGCCTGGCCTTGTGCTTGTCAAGTGAGCCATCTACTTTTTACTTGTTCTTGTAGACCCACTTACAGCCAATTCGTTTCGTTCCCAAAGGCGGATCAACCATCTTCCAAGTGCCATTCTTTATCAAGGCATCATACTCCTTCTGCATCGCTTCTTTCCATTCATCATGAGAAGCGGCTTCTTGAAGGAATTTGGTTCATGATATGTAGACAAACTCAATTCACGGTTATAAGCAATATCCATATCAACAGGAGAATCATAACTATCTACATCACCTTCGATTTGTTGAGTGGAACTTCTTGTTCCTGTTTTTCCAACCTCATCAGGATGAACATTCTCCAGTGTCTTTGTTAGCCATTTGGGAGGACCTTTCTAAGATGGCCCAGGCTGTTCACTTGACTGAGTTGGGATTGATTCAAGATTCAATCTCCCAATTCTGTCAATCACATCATCCAATGTGTCATCCGTGGTTGTTTCTTCATGTGGGGGAGAGAGTGCTTCAGGACATGATTCCACAGTTTGATTCAATATCGGAATCCCCCCTTCAAGATGTGGAATCACATTATTAAATTCTTGGAAAGACTTTGCATGTGTGAATCTATCCAGGCGATCAAGTTGTCGCTCAACAACCTTGTGACTCTTGGAAGATTCAAGAAATATGACATCTCTTGCTATCACAAACTTCTTATTTGCTTCATCATAGAAATGATATCCTTTGGAGGTATTAGAGTACCCCAAGAAGATACATTTGCGACTTCTAGCACCAAGTTTTTTCCTTTGACCCTTGGGTATCAAGGCATAACAGGTGGACCCAAAGACCCTGAAATGCTTTACCGAAGGAATGTGGCCATGCCACATTTCAAAAGGAGTTTTGTTTCTAATTGAACTTGAAGGAAACCTATTCTTTATGTAAACAGCACATAGAACTGCATTAGCCCAAAACATCAATTTTACATTCTTGAAAAATAACATGGAGCGGACCATATTTAAAATAGTTTTGTTCATTCTTTCAGCTACACCATTCTGTTGTGGATTATATGGAACAGTTGTTTGATGTTTGATTCCATATTGACGAAGATAATTTTCAAATTCGTTTGAAGTGTATTCTTTTCCATTATCAGTACGTAGAGAATCAATATGTGTTTGTGCATCATTTTCAATCCATGCATGAAAATTCTTGAAAGTTTGAAAAGCATCAGACTTATTCTTCAGTAAGTAAATCCAACACATTCTGGTGTAGTCATCAATAAATTTCATCATGTATTTGTTTCCATTTGCAGAAGCAATACGCATAGGGCCACATAAATCTGAATGAACAAGTTCAAGTTTTCTATGTGCTCTGGAGTGTGAATCATGAAATGGTTGTTTGCTATGCTTTCCTAGAATACAAGCATCACATTCCTTAGGTTTTCTAGGAATTGTAGGCAGTCCATTAACACCATTTTTCTTCAAAAAACGAAGGTTGTCATAGTTTAAGTGTCCAAATCTAGCATGCCATAAAAGACTTGATGGGAATGTACCTTCATCATGATGTGAACTGAATGCAAAGTTTTGAACATGAGCAGATGAACCTTTCAGCTTCAAGAGTCTCCCTTCTTCTATTCCCTCCATGACAAGTGAGTGATCTGATGCTTTTCTGACCTCTGCCTTGCCATCAAACAAGTGAATTGAGTGTCCTTGCTGCCGGATTTCGACCAGGGACAACAAGTTTCTCTTCAACTCAGGGAGGTATAGAACCTCATGTAGGGTATGATCAGGAAGACCAGGCAGTTTAAGCCTGACTGTGCTAAGCCCTGATGGCTTGAGTTTGGATTTATCTGCGAAATATACTGCTCCATCAACTTTGTCAGTGAATTCTTCAAAAAAATCTTTTCTAAATGTCATGTGACATGTTGCTCCCGAATCTAGCAACCAATCATCTCTCCATGAAGTAAATGAAACATCAAATAGGTTTTCAGTTACTCCATTGTTACAATGTGCTAGAACAGAATGAGCTGATTCAGCTAGTTTACCTTTGTCTTTGTCACTAGTTTTACCTTTGTCTTGATTTGTTTGCTGCTGAGCTTTAGATTGTCTGCCCCCCTTTTCTCTGAAGTTTCTTCTTCGTCTTCTGCCTTCTCTTCCTCTAGATGGACCTGAAGCATGTCTCTTTTCTCTCTGTGCCAAGTAGGCAGCCTCTTTAGAAGATGAAGGGACTGTCATCTTCTTTTGAAGGAGGAGAGAAAAAAACTTTTCTGGAGAATCTCTTTTGAAGGAGAGAAAACAAAAATACTCTTTGCTGGAAAATATACTGAAAAAACTCTTTGCTGCAAATATACTGAATTTAAAAGGACAGAAACACTTTTTGCTAAAATACTGAATTTAAAAGGACACAAAAGCTCTTGCTAAAAACTAAATTCTGCACCAAAAAATATATATATATATATATATTGTTTTGTTTGGAAAAAAAAAATTTGTATGAGTAGCAGTTTTATGAAATGGAAGGGCGATATCAATGTTATGGGAGGGGATGGAATTATGAAGGTGAATGGGGCATATGGGCAGTATGGGCGTATGGTATTAAAAGGCGGAATGGGCAGTATTATGAAATGGGCGTATGGGAATTATGGACGTATGGTATTAAAAGGTGGAATGGGTAGTATTATGAAAGTGAATGGTATTAAAAGAAGGGAGGGCGGTGATAATAAAGGGCGTGGTATTATATGAAGGCGGTATTTATATTAAAGAATGGAAGGCGGAAGTGTTTGTAGGTGGGGCGTGGTATTGAAAGATGGGCAGCGTATTACATATGGAGGCAGCGTTGTATGGTGCGCAGCGTTGTAGGGAGGCAACGTTGTATTATAACATATGATAGTGCTATTACATATGGGCAGTGTATTACATATGGAGGCAGCGTTGTATGGTGTGCAGCGTATGATATGTATGACAATGGACAGCGCTGTATTAAAGTGACGGGCGATATATATTGGAAGGCAGCGTATAGAAATTCTGGAGCGAACTGCGTATTATAAAATGTGAAATGCTGGAGCGAAGTGCGTGGTAATGAGGCGGTATTGAAAAATTGAGCATTGTATATATATGTGTGACAACATACAATGTAGAACGAATTGGAAGGAGTCTGTGTTAAATAAAGTATATAGGGTGGGATGTAGCGCTAGAGGGCCGATAAATGGAGCGGATTCCATTGTGGAGGGCGTATTGAACAACGTAACGTATTGTATAATGATGACAGTGGGACTATGGAATAGAGGGATGTGAGGAATGTGAATGAGAGAGGAGCGCTGGTCGATGAGGGAGAAGTGTAGTGAGGGAAGTGTGAGAGGCGTTGGGTAGGTGAGGGAGAAGTGAGGGCGTTACAAAAAAAAAAAAAACTGAAATGGCAGTGTGTAGGACTGTAGAATTGCAGAGTGGCAGGGGCTGCAATTTGCAGAATTTCAGGGTCTGCAGAATTGCAGAATCTTCAGGAGCTGCAGGAGTTGCAAATGTCAGACCTGTGGATAATTGAAGAGAAAAAAAATGCAGAATAATAGTATAGAAATTAAGGAGCAGCAAAAACTATTAATAAAAATTGACTGAGCAAAGGAGAGGGAGTTACACCACAGGCATAAATGCCAATAGTGGGACTGGCTCTAATACCATGTCAAACCAGGAGGTAACTCCTCAAATCAGAATGTGTTATTTAATGAAGAATGAACATGCATTTATACATGGAGGTGAGGCTATTGGGATTCATCTCCCAATGACTCTTGGCCTTCCTTATTTCCTAATATTAAATAATATACAATATTAAATGTGCACACCCATCCCATAGGATTAGGTGTCAACACATCTGTTTCCACTACAATTTCCAAATGTATGACTATTACTAAATCTTATGGCATAGTTGACGATTGTAGATACTTGTTGGGTGATGACACATGAAAGCTCTATTTACTTTCCATAATTCATGAAGATAAGCATATGGTTACTAGTCTAGATTTATTTTTTCTGGGAAAGACATGTGCTACTTCAATCTCTTACCTAGGTCGTGATGAAACTGTGTAAGTTGGGTCTAGCTATGGAGATTCACAGCTTATAATACAACATCTTCAACCAACTAATGCTGCTAAAAGTAGTTCAAATGTGAAATTTGTGGAAACATTTGTAAACATCAGCCCCATCATGGAATTTTGTGTTTTCGATATTGATAAGAGACTAGGTGCAACAGTGGCACAAGTTGTAACTTGTTTAGGAGTATACAACCATGGTTCCCTTAGTGGACTTAGATATGGCATTGGATTCAATGTGAAGGCATCACAAACCATTGCAAGAATTAAGGGATATGGTCATCAAAACCATCTTCAACTCTTTACATCTTTGATCATTTTTTGGTTGTTAGCCTCATTGTTGAGACTCACATACTTTGGATGAACTCAGAGAATGAGATAGAAGAAACATAAATACAAGGATTTTCCAAAGATGCTAAAACATTATTTTGAAACAGAACCAATGAAAGGTCGAATTTCGTATTTTTAGTTGAAAATGGGAAACTCCGACTCATTAGTGAAAAGGAGACACAAGGTGCGGGATTCAATATCAATTGATTAGATGGAAAATTGGTTGTAGGCATCAACCCAAAAATCTAGTTGTAAAAATGGATAACCGATAATGATGGTTACCGAGACCTTGAATGTGAATGTGTACATTAAGGTCATATTATTACTTTTCGATTTTAGACACATGGGAGTTTTATCATTGCTGGGGATTTACTGAAATCTATATATGTGTTGGAATACACCACATCTGGTGAGAGAAGAGCATTGACAGAGAGGGCTCGTGACAAAAGTGAGAAATGGATAAGGGAAGTTGAATTTTTGGATGATGATATATACTTGGGAGAAGAAACCAATTTTAGCCTCTTTATAGTGAGGAAAGATTGCAATAGTGCATAAGTGTAGTAAAATTGGAAGTTGAAGGTGAATACCATGTTGGAGAGTTTGTGAAATAGTTTAGGCATGGATCTCTTACTCTTCCTAATATATGTTTTTATGTGTAGAGTATGAATTCATTAGTGCAACAATGAAGGAGGGTTATCAATTGTCAAAGTTGCACGACACTACCAACATCTAAAAGGTGGTACTCCCTCCCAAGTTTTTAGAAACCAATAAAAGTATGAAGATAAATGTGTAGTTAATGTTGTGCATTTTCGTAATTAGTTAATAGAAGAGTAGCGTTGCGTAATCACCTCAGTTGGGTTGGGTCATGAGCACTGGCTGAAATTTTATAAAAGCCCAAAGATCCCAAAGACCCACTATCACAATATATGTGGCTATGATTAGTGTCATTTCCTGTTAAAGTAATATAACAATAGTTGAGTTTTTGAATTTGAATTTCAATGGAAGAACAAAGAACACCTAGGAGACAAATAATTGACAATGTTGCACCACGTGTTTTCCATCCCATAATCTGACCGCGCGAACTTTCTTAGATGAGTGAGGAGCAGGTTGAATGCATCCACTGCAATTATTAACGATCCCAAGGCTATAGGATTGAAGAAATCCCCAGCAATCCATACAAAATTTTTGCGGCACAACAACAGAGGGCACGATACGAGGAGCAACGGGAATGGGAATGGAAGCGCAGGTGAGAAGAAGAGGAATGGTGGCGTAGGGAAGAAGAGGAATTGTAGAGGGCACAACATCGCAGGGAAGCTAAACGCCAAATATTTTCAAGACATGTATGTCACATGAAGACAAAAAGGAATTGAACGCAATAAGTAATTCCTCAACGATGACTCCTCATCCACCTACACAAGCTCAAAAAAGCATTCAACATGTGACACCACAAAAAAATAATAGGACAGTGTTTCACAACTAAGCAAGTGCTTCTCCACGCACACCACAAATATCCGCAACTCCATCTACTTCAAGCACAACACCAGGCCCAACTTTCGCAAGCATAAGAGGATACAAATTCAGAAATTTAAGTGAAATATATGAGCAAGATGAAGTTGATAGTTGTGTTGGTCTGAATTCATTATTTGCATTACCTTGTCATGTAGATGACCCAAGACACCTTGAGGATGTAGTCAAAGAAGAGAAATCAGTTGTGGCAATAGATGAAGAAATAGGAGCAACAGAAAAGAATGACACATGGGAGTTAGTGGAACGTCCGCTAGGAAAAGAAGTCATTGGAGTGAAGTGGGTCTATAAGACCAAGAGGAATATTGAAGGTAAGATTGAAAGGCATAAAGCAAGGCTATTTGTCAAAGGATACAAGCAATAGCATGGAAGAGACTATGTGGAAAAATATGCGCTAGTTGCTAGGATGGAGACATTGCGTACAATGTTTTTGATTTCCATGCAACATAAATGGAAAGTGTATCAAATGGACGTAAAATCAGCGTTCTTGAATGTAGTGCTGAAAGAGGAGGTGTGTGTTGCGCAACCTCTTGGTTATGAGATAGAAGGCCAAGAAGACAAGGTGTATAGATTGTGGAAAGTTGTCTATGGGCTAAAGCAAGCATCGTGTGCATGGTATAGCAGGATAGATGCTTACTTCATGGACAATGGGTTCGACAAATGTGACGGTGAACCTACTCTCTACATCAAAGAAAGTGACAGTAAGCTTCTTATTGTTGTTTTGTATGTAGATGATTTGATTTTTATAGGGAGTGATGATTTCCTCATTGTTGATTTCAAAGCAGTCATGAAAATTAAGTTTGAAATGACTGACTTGTGGTTGTTAAGATATTTTTTGGGCATAGAAGTGAAGTAAACAAAAAATGGTATGTTTATCTCTCAAGCAAAGTATGTTGTAGACATTTTAAAGAGGTTTAATATGCAGAACAACAAGCGAGCACCAACTCCAACAACCATGTGGTTGAAGTTGAGAAAGGAATATTGCAGTAGCAATGTCAATTCGACATTATGCAAAAACATGGTCGACAACCTAATGTATTTGACTGCAACTACGCTTGATATAATGTATGTAGTGAGTTTGGTGTTGAGGTTCATGGAGACACCCAAGGAGACACATTGGAAAGCAGTGAGAAGAATTTTAAAGTATGTCAATGGGAAAAAGGAGTATGACATTTTGTAATCCACAACAAATGATTTTAGGCTACACTGATAGTGATTGAGCAGGAAGTGTTGATGACAGAAAGAACACGTGAGGATATGTTTTTCATTTGGGTTTGGAATCCATTTTATGGGCTTCGAAGAAACAACCGATAGTGTCATTGTAAATAGAAAAAGTTGAGTATGTCTCAACAACTATTTTCTATGATAACAGTTGAGCATATGGTTACTTTGCATAATTCATGAAGATGAGCATATGGTTATTGGTATAGATTTAAGTTTTCTAGGCAACACATGTGCTGCTTCATCAATCTCTTAACTAGTCCGTGATGAAATTGTGTGCATTGGGTCTAGCTATGGAGATTCGCAGCTTATAATACTGCATATTCAACTAGAGAATGTTGCTACAAGTAGTTCAAATGTGAAAGTTGTGGAAACATTTGTAAACATGGTTCCCATCGTGGACTTTTGTGTTGTTGATATCGATAAGAGACCAGGTGAAGCAGGGGCACAAATTGTAACTTGTTCAGCAGTATACAATCATGGTTCCCTTAGCGGACTCGGATATGGCGTTGGATTCAACATGAAGGAATCTCAAAACATTGCAAGAAAGAAGGGAATATGGTCATTAAAACCATCTTCAACTCTTGACATCTTTGATCGTTTTCTGGTCGTTAGCTTCGTACTTTGGATGAACTCAGAGAATGAGTAGTTAATGTTGTACTGCTTTACAAAATAGAAACCAATCAAAGGATGAAGATAAATGTGTAGTTAATGTTGTACTGCATTACAAAATAGATAATTGTGCATTTTCGTAATTAGTTAATAGAAGAGTAGCATCGCGTAATCGCCTCGGTTGGGTTGGGTTGGGTTGGGTCGTGAGCACCAGTTAGAATGTTATAAAGCCCCAAGATTCCAAAGAATCACTACTATCACTATATGTTGTTGGTTGTGATTAGTGTCATTTCATGTCAAAGTAATATTAAAGTACAGTAGTTGAGTTTCTGAATTTCAATGGAAGAACAAAGAACACATAGGAGACAAATAATTGACAACGTTCCACCTCCCTTTATCCGAGTGCAGGATCTTGCTCAGATGAGTGAGGAGTGGGTTGAATGCATCCACCACAATTATTACCTATCCCATGGCTATAGGATTGAAGAAATCCCCAACAATCCATTCAACATCTCTACGGCACAACAAGAGAGGGCATGATACCAGGAGGAACGACAACGAGAATGACAGTGCAGGCAAGAAGAAGTGGAAGTAGAGCAGCACAGGCGAGAAGAAGAGGAACGTCGGCACAGGGAAGAAGAGGAAGTACAGAGGGCACGCCAAAGATTATGCATTATATTCTGTGTTAGATTCTGCATTAGATTCCACATATCATTTCATAAGCGAATTAGTTAAGAAGAGTGAGATTTTGTTACAAGACAAGGGAAGAAAATTGTGCAGTGAATTTTGGTGGGGGCATGAAAACAACAATTATAGGTTTTACTGTGTGTTACTCCGCAACCCTCTTGAATGTAAATCTCAGTAAGAACCGTTGTTTTACTAGTGAAGGAGTAGCAACCTCCATATGAATGTGTATGTTGTGTTTATGAATTATAATATAACGTATTAAAAAT
The DNA here is from genome assembly GCA_034641835.2 of Pinus albicaulis. Taxonomy (NCBI): domain Eukaryota; kingdom Viridiplantae; phylum Streptophyta; class Pinopsida; order Pinales; family Pinaceae; genus Pinus; species Pinus albicaulis. The sequence goes on along the minus strand of CM076572.1, from coordinate 1,108,454,649 downwards.
AACGTAGTGAGGTTTTGAATCCTCTCATTTAAAACCTCTCTGCAACTCTGTGTGAACTCTGTGTGTTGAGGAAAAGAATTTCTTCTGTCTTAAATTTTTTTAACATCCATGACTTTAAGAGAGGTTATCATTATTGTTGAACATAAAATAGTTTATTGCAATGCATCTGTTTTCCAAATGTATGACTATTACTAAATCTTATGGCAGATTTGGCGATTGTAGATACCTATTCGGTGATGACACATGCAAGCTCTATTTAATTTCCATAATTCATGAAGATGAGCATATGGTTACTAGTCTAGAATTATGTTTTCTAGGAAAGACATGTGCTGCTTCATCAATCTCTTACCTAGGTCGTGATGAAATTGTGTACGTTGGGTCTAGCTATGGGTCCCATCATGGACTTTTGTGTTGTTGATATCGATAAGAGACCAGATGAAGCAGGGGCACAAATTGTAACTTGTTCAGGAGTATACAATCATGGTTCCCTTAGCGGACTCGGATATGGCGTTGGATTCAACGTGAAGGAATCTCAAAACATTGCAGGCATGAAGGGAATATGGTCATTAAAACCATCTTCAACTCTTGACATCTTTGATCATTTTCTGGTCGTTAGCTTCGTACTTTGGATGAACTCAGAGAATGAGTAGTTAATGTTGTATTGCTTTACAAAATAGAAACCAATCAAAGGATGAAGATAAATGTGTAGTTAATTTTGTACTGCATTACAAAATAGATAATTGTGCATTTTCGTAATTAGTTAATAGAAGAGTAGCATCGCGTAATCGCCTTGGTTGGGTTGGGTTGGGTTGGGTCGTGAGCACCGGTTAGAATGTTATAAAGCCCCAAGATTCCAAAGAATCACTACTATCACTATATGTTGTTGGTTGTGATTAGTGTCATTTCATGTCAAAGTAATATTAAAGTACAGTAGTTGAGTTTCTGAATTTCAATGGAAGAACAAAGAACACATAGGAGACAAATAATTGACAACGTTCCACCTCCCTTTATCCGGGTGCAGGATCTTGCTCAGATGAGTGAGGAGTGGGTTGAACGCATCCACCGCAATTATTACCTATCCCATGGCTACAGGATTGAAGAAATCCCCAGAAATCCATTCAGCATCTCCACGGCACAACAAGAGAGGGCACGATACCAGGAGGAACGACAACGAGAATGGCAGCGCAGGCGAGAAGAAGTGGAAGTAGAGCAGCGTAGGTGAGAAGAAGAGAAACGTCGGTGCAGGGAAGAAGAGGAAGTACAGAGGGCACGCCAAAGATTTCACATTAGATTCTGCATTAGATTCCGCATATCATTTCATAAGAGAATTAGTTAACAAGAGTGAGATTTTGTTACAACATTGAAGGTGAGAAAAACAGAACAGTTTGTAGACATCTTCACAAATTCATTGGCACGTGAAAATTTTGTTTATCTCAGAGATTGTTTGGGAACGGTCAATGGGGGTGTTGGAGAATTAATCTCAACCACCACGTGTTAAATACACTGACACGCAACCATACCACAATAAATGTTTTGCAGTTTAGATTGAATTTGTAGAGAAGGACAAGTTATGAGCAGAGTACATTTTACCCATTCTGCAGTAGATCAAATAGTTAAAAGTCAAATAAAAATTTAATCCATGGTTATTAAAGTGTATGGGAAAACATTTATTTAGAAAATGATATTAATGAATGGTTATTAAAAGTGTATGGCCATTAAATTTGGTCTGTCATGAATTAAATGTCTTACCTATATATGTTTTGAATTAACAAGCATAGTGTAGGGTTAAATGTAATGTGGCAGATGTAAGTCTGGAAAGACAAGGGAAGAAAATCGTGCAGTGAATTTTGGTGGGGGCATGAAAACAACAATTATAGGTTTTACTGTGTGTTACTCTGCAACCCTCTTGAATGTAAATCTCAGTAAGAACCGTTGTTTTACTAGTGAAGGAGTAGCAGCCTCCATATGAATGTGTATGTTGTGTTTATGAATTATAATATAACGTATTAAAAATAAGACTTTCATGATTTGTTTTCCGCAATTGAATCCTCTCATTTAAAACCTCTCTGCAACTCTGTGTGAACTCTGTGTGTTGAGGAAAAGAATTTCTTCCGTCTTGAAATTTTTTAACATCCATGACTTTAAGAGAGGTTATCATTATTGCTGAACATAAAATAGTTTATTGCAATGCATCTGTTTTCCAAATGTATGACTATTACTAAATCTTATGGCAGAGTTGGCGATTGTAGATACCTATTGGGTGATGACACATGCAAGCTCTATTTAATTTCCATAATTCATGAAGATGAGCATATGGTTACTAGTCTAGAATTATGTTTTCTCGGAAAGACATGTGCTGCTTCATCAATCTCTTACCTAGGTCGTGATGAAATTGTGTACGTTGGGTCTAGCTATGGAGATTCGCAGCTTATAATACTGCATCTTCAACCAACTAATGCTGCTACAAGTAGTTCAAATGTGAAAGTCGTGGAAACATTTGTAAACATCGGTCCCGTCAAGGACTTTTGTGTTTTTGATATTGATAAGAGACCAGGCGCAACAGGGGCACAAATTGTAACTTGTTCAGGAGTATACAACCATGGTTCCCTTAGCGGACTCAATGGCATTGGATTCAACGTGAAGGCATCACAAAACATTGCAGGTCATCAAAACCATCTTCAACTCTTTACATCTTTGATCGTTTTTTGGTTGTTAGCTTCGTTGTTGGGACACACATACTTTGGATGAACTCAGAGAATGAGCTAGAAGAAACAGAAATACAAGGATTTGCCAGAGATGCTAAAACATTATACTTTGGATGAACTCAGAGAATGAGTAGTTAATGTTGTACTGCTTCACAAAATAGAAACCAATCAAAGGATGAAGATAAATGTGTAGTTAACGTTGTACTGCATTACAAAATAGATAATTATGTATTTTCGTAATTAGTTAATAGAAGAGTAGCGTCGCGTAATCGCCTCGGTTGGGTTGGGTTGGGTTGGGTCGGGTCGGGTCGGGTCGGGTCGTGAGCACCGGTTAGAATGTTATAAAGCCACAGGATTCCAAAGAATCAGTACTATCACTATATGTTGTTGGTTGTGATTAGTGTCATTTCGTGTCAAAGTAATATTAAAGTAGAGTAGTTGAGTTTCTGAATTTCAATGGAAGAACAAAGAACACATAGGAGACAAATAATTGACAACGTTCCACCTCCCTTTATCCGGGCGCAGGATCTTGCTGGGATGAGTCAGGAGCGGGTTGATCGCATCCACCGCAATTATTACCTATCCCATGGCTACAGGATTGAAGAAATCCCCAGCAATCCATTCAGCATCTCTGCGGCACAACAAGAGAGGGCACGATACCAGGAGGAACGGCAACAAGAGAGGGCACGATACCAGGAGGAACTGCAACGGGAATGGCAGCGCAGGCGAGAAGAAGTGGACCATCTGAATAATGATGGCTATGCAACTCCAGTACGCCAAGGATTCCGCATTTCAGAGGACCATCTGAATAATGATGGCGATGGAACTCCAATCTGCTCAATTTGCATCAGTCCTTTTCAAATTGATCAGGAGGCACAGCGACTGCGATGCGTCCACGTATTCCACTCAAAATGCATAAACAAATGGTTTCGAGAAAAGGAAACTTTTCAAGAAAAGGAAACTTGTCCAAACTGCCGCAGCGAAAATTAATCACTGATTTAAAGTTCAGTCAACAAGGAGCGCAAATGTCTCGTTAATTATTATCCTCCCCGTGCGAAGTTGAACAATTATGAATACCAAATAGGGAGGGATTGTGGAGAAATGTAGTAGTTTTAGTCGTCATAATTTAAAGTTTTTTTCAAAAGAAATAAAAGTAAAAGTATTTGTAAAAGAAATTATTTATAAGCATGTATAGGGTGCTTTTTTTATTTTGTTTCTAAATCGAAGCCTTCATTTGTTTATTTATTATTAATTTTATATATATATATATATATATATATATATATATATATATATATTAATTAATTAAAATAAAATGAAATTAGTAATAATCAAATATATTAAAATAAATCTTTTGGGAAATCACATGAGAAATTTTAGAATCGACAAGTTTCAACTACTGTACTTTATTAGTCAGTCAATAGTTCGAAATGTTGTCCATTCTAAAATTTCTCATGTGATTTTCCGAAATTTTTATTTTAATATGATATGAATCACAAAAGCTTACATTCTCAAATAATCAAACATATAATAATTTAATTAAAATAATGAAAAAAACCATAAAAAAATTAAGTTAATTGATTTAAAATAAGAATAGTATTAACAATATAAAAAATGAGCTTAAAAAGATAAAAGTTAAGAGAGTTAAAAAGAAGAAACTAATCTCCAACAAATAACAATAATAAGAAAAAATAAAATAGAAAAACAAATTAAAAATAAAATATTTAAGAAGATATCGCATGAACTAGAAATAATAAGAAAACATAAAGTAATAAGAAGATATGGCATGAACCAACTCTTATCAACCTCTAGTTTCAGTCAATAGTTCGAAACTGTGTCCATTCTAAATTTTCTCATGTGATTTTCCAAAAAAATTATTTTAATATGATAACATGCTTCTCAATTTCTATAGCTTCCTTGAACTTCCTTTGATGGAAGTGATCAACAATGACAATGGTATATATGTGATGCTTAGATACTTACAATATACAAAGATTTTTAACTATGTATATTTACTTCTATTTTACAACAAATATTATTAACTTGTAAATAGGCTTTGTGACAATACCATGTTACACTAACATGCCTTATCAATAACACTGGTTCAAAATTCAAAATTAAAATATTTTATAAATATTTGTTTTTTAAATTTTATTTTATAAAAATTTTATACATACCCAAAGAAGATTATATTGTTTTTTATTTTCATAGAAAATTATTGACTTTCAATTAATTTTAAAAATTTTAAACAAAATATATGAATTTTATTAAGATCTTATTATGTTAAACTTTGTATATTGTTTTTACATTATATTACTTTTAAATTATATTAAATTATATTTAATTTAGCTGTAAGTTTCAAGTAGTAAAAACCAATCCCAAAAACAAGTGGTTATGAGAAAATCTAAAGCTGGAG